>JAQLOL010000019.1:11195428-11206781 GCA_029783665.1 Naso thynnoides
ACATTCAGGGTACACAGAGGATGATGATCCTTAAACTTTTCAGCTTGCACCACCAATAGGCCAAAATTTAAACTTGTTCACAATTTGCTTCATGACAAGACTGGCTTCAAGTAAAGATGTGTCTTCCAACTGATATACAGTGGATGATGTCAACGACTGAATGTTACTTAACAGCCGACTGTTGATATGTTGAGTAACTTCCAGGAGCTCATCACATGCACGTTTACATGCTGGTAGCATACTTTCAGGTATTTGCTAATGTTAGCATGATGATGTACAGCTGAGCATAACAAAGTCATTCCAGACCGATGAAATAAACCGACTTTGACGTGACTGACGATGATAAACCTTGTCTGTCTGTTGTTGTCAATGTAAAGTTTGTCTTCAGGACAAACATTACATTTTTTGAACCACATGTGGTAAACAGAAAGGTGCTGTCTTCAGTTTGCTTTAATCATCCATCCAGAATTTTATCTCTAGTGTGTGTAATGATCATTACAGCCTCATGAAACAGTCTGAGCAGATGGAAGGTTTTGTTTTTGTTTAATGATGATCCACTAAGGATTCTCTCAAATACTGTCTACATAAAAATGTATTAAAATTTAGACATACACCAGGAAAATAACATTAATACTGCATCCCACCAACACATTGTTTGTGTAAGCGTGTGTGTGTGTTTGTGTGTGCGTGTGTTTACCAGGTGGTCTGATTCCCATGTGTGTCTGTCCATCCATGACAAAGCCTCCCATTGGCTGACCATCTGGGCCGTACGGTCCTGCCTGGTTCACTGCGGACACAGAGGGGAGATTACTCTTTTTAATTATCTCTGCGCCTGCTGTCCCACAGTGATGACATCACATCCTTGCTGAGAGGTGGAGGACAGTTTGGCAGCTGCTGTCGATCACACAACTATTCCTTTATGAAGAGATCAGCGTCTTGTTAGTGTTCAAACCAGAGGATGTCGGTCAGTCTGTCCAACAAAAATCCAGATTTATGCTAACTCCGCTGTGGATATTGCTGCTCCTCAGTGGATCAATAATAATGTTTCGGGGCACCCCTAAATCCCAAACCTTCAGGAAAAAATGCACATTTAGTATCCAAACTGCTGTAATGGCTCTATTAACAGCGAAATCAAGCTAAATTTCTACTTCCTGTGATTGTATTGTGCTTTGAAACGTACAGCTCAACCTCTTGAGGTTTTTTAATCCTTTTAGATCACATCAATATTTTTTTAATCTATTTGAAAAAGAAATTTCATGTGACTTTCACCATCTTGTCCGGAGAAATTTCAACCAATAGCATCATTGCAGGCTAACATCAGCCTTTAACTCCGTATCACTCATTGTGTCCAGTAGTCTTCCATGTTTATGATATGTCCCACATTTCAATGGTCCACTCACATTCCTCCCAACGTTTCATCCCTCCTGTATTTCCTGTTTAAACCAGATACACGTCATGAACACACAGTCACTGATCACGACCCAGAAGTCAGATATTCTCAAAATGCCGTCTCAGGTGGACTCAAGACCGACTTCAGCGTCATGGTGATCCTCTGCGATTAACATTGTGCTGCACCTTTTTGTCTCAGCTGCTGCAGCAGCTTGAGGTTGTTTCACACACCTGATTGATGACCTCTGACCTTTTGACCCACTCAACAGACCACAGCGGTCACCACAGGACTGTCAAAGACACGAATGAAGGAAACCATAGACACAGTGTTGGGAGTCAAGGGAGAAGCGTGTGGATGAATCCCACAAAAACACAAAAACCTGCAGTGAATGTGTCTACTAACAAGTGCTGTGTGTGTATCCCACCCGGATGTATCGCCTTCCTCTGTGTCATAGAGTTTCATTAAAAACGCATTAATGAGTCACACTGTTGCATCGACTGACTGACGTGTTTCTTCATTAACATGAACAACACACTGTTGTTTATTTTGACAACACACACGCAAACACACGCTGTCCTGCTGCCACACTCACTAGAGCTCTAAATGTTGATTAATCCACTGCTGAAAATAGTCCCAACAAATGAACCATCTGTAACCCAACAATGCTGCAGATCATGTTTTATATTTCTTATTTATTCTATTTCTGCATAAAATCTGACAGCACAAGTCACGTCGTGTTTGGATGCTTCTGCTTTCTCGACACTTGTTTACAATGTCGGCTCTTTTCCTTTTTTTTCATCTTGCGTCTCATCTTTGGCAGGAGGAGCAGAGGAGGGAGGAGGTCATTAATCAATGATGAGATGACTCTTAATGAAATGGTTCATCCTCGTGGGGAAATTAGCTTGATAAAGTTTCATCTTAAAGGAAAGTGTTTCCTTTTGCAAAGCCACATTCTCAGGATTCAAGCCTTGAACGGTTTCTCATCGCTGTCATTCAGCGGCGCATCGATGCTATTGTGTGGGAGTCGGCCGCGGGGTTAATGCTAACAAAGCTCAGGGGCCAAAAGGCTAGCAGTACTTTAGCCCTGCTTTAGCCAGGCTCCTATTTGTTCTAATCCCAGGTTAAAATGTTCAATGGAGTGGTCAGTCAAAGCGATTAGCGTCTTTGTCTGGAGCTTATCCTGCTGGGGTTTAGAGGGCCATTCAATCCTGCAGTTTAAGCCTCTCTGTTCACTTTAACACACCAAGGAGCCAAAGACACGATAAGAGGGGGAGGTTCAGCGGTGGGGCTCCAGCTGCTCAAACCCAGGCGGCTTTTTACTGTTTACAAGCACGTCAGGGTTCCAGTTTTCATCAGGTGTTTGCTGTGTCCTGGTTTTACAAATGAGACATCACATCACTGGTTCAGAAATGTGGATAAACCCTGACTGAAGTTTGAGAAACCTGAATACACCAGTTGGAAAACTCTGAGTGAAATGAGAATACTGTAGCAGGCAAACTCAATCCAGGTTTGTCAAAATTGTCTGTGATGGCTGCATTTGTGTCTACGTGCTGCTTCAAAAGTGACATTTATAACGCTGTGATGAAGAGGATGAAATTTATCATCACTTTTGTCCTCTATTTCTGAACTAAAGAGGTGGCAAAATAACACAACACAAGATCCCCCACTGTACGCTGTGCCATGGTGTGGCATATACACACCCCGTCTCCTAAGTAGGTGGAGTCTCGTCTCCCATAGAGACAGTTAGAACCACCATTCCTCCACCTCATCTGGGAGTGTTGTAACGTCATGTGAATGAACAAAAGTTTTTTTTTTTACTCTGCTGTACTGAGGAGGACATTTGTAAATAAAGTATTTATCTTTTACCAATGAACCTGTTTACCTGTGGAATGATCCAAACTGCTGTTTTTAGAAAATTCCTCAACTTTCAGTCTTTTGCTGCTCCTTTAACAGTGTGTTTGAAGTGTTTGCTGCATTAAGTTCACAATAAGCAAATATTTACAAAACTCAGTGAAGTTAATGGGGTCAAACATTACATATTTATTGTCTTCATAGGTGGCCTTCACTATGTTTCACCCATTTCAATTAAAATGGGCCTTGAAACTTCCAAAGGGCCCCGACTGACTTATAACCTTGAATAATAAGCCGACTTTTTAATATTGTGTGGTGGCAAACTTGGCGATGTGGTTGC
Source organism: Naso thynnoides (assembly GCA_029783665.1). Taxonomy (NCBI): domain Eukaryota; kingdom Metazoa; phylum Chordata; class Actinopteri; order Acanthuriformes; family Acanthuridae; genus Naso; species Naso thynnoides. The sequence continues at coordinate 11,199,010 of JAQLOL010000019.1, forward strand.
TGAGGACCTTTTATGCAAAGTATCGGCTGCAGTCAGTGCCGTGCCCACAGGAGAAATCACAGGCCTGCAGATTCTTCTTCATTTACAGCTAAAATTGAAATGAACTATATCCTAAATTCAGCATGGCTCTGCAACTGAAGAGAGAAGTTTCTCATGCTTAAAGCTTATTAAAACACGTCTGAGGACAACCACGCTCCAGAAGCGTCTGTCAGCCTGTGCTTAGATTTCTATTGAGCACAAAGTAACAAGATCACTGGACAAAGATGAACTAATTTGAGCATTCTCAGCACTCCAGCACAGGAAGGGGAGGTTTAAGTCAGATTTAATCAACAGCAAGTCTTTTTATTCATTCTTAGCAGAAATGATGATCATAATAGAGGAGAATAATAATACTAATAATGATAAAGTTAAGTATTTTCTCTCAGTGTGTATGGGTCTGATTCCTTTACCATTAATAGTAATTTATGTCTCCTGCTTGCTCCCATCTGTCTCCAAATCTCACTGTCCTTCTGCTGAAATGAGCTCAAACCCTTTTTTAAATCTAAAAACATTGTTTTTGAGCTTTCACACCTTTAATTCCAAGGCAAAATAATATACAGTTTTAGTTTTTTGTTGCTGTTGTTAAATTTAATTGAGGGAATTCATTAAGCTGTTTTTCTTTTAGTGTCAACTAATACATGACAGTGCCACAAAACAAAAATTGGGGGGGGACCCTCTTTTTTTTTTGGATGGGGTAAGGGGGCCCCCACATTAGCTCTTGAAACAGGCCCCAAAGTTTTACAGTTTAGCTGAAGCTTAAGATCCGGGTCGGTGGGATGCAACAGAATTATTTGAAAAAATATCTTTTCCTCTCATTTATTAAATCTTAATCTTTTAAAAAGGTAGCAGCTGTGAGCAGAATTGTTGCTGTGAGAAAACCTGAAGAACCTCTTAACACAAACAGCTTTTTAGTCACAGGATCTATTTTCGGTTTGTGTTTATCTTCGAGGTTTGAGCTGCTTTTTAGACACTGAATCAAATCTCGAATGTGAGACCTTCCTGGAATGGGCCATGACATTATCATGCATTACAATGGAACAAATAAAAGCCATAAATAACAAAATAAAGTTGATTTGAGGATCAAAATTTGAGCGAAAAGCATCATTGTTGGTTTAAAAAATTTAAACGAATAAACCTCTTGTTTCTGTCATCTGTGCTGGATCATAAATATAAAGACTATTCAACTTGCCTGCTCTGTTGGACTGGTCGATCATGGGCTGAACGATCCGCCGCCTGGCATTGATGAACCTGAGAGGATGAAAAAGAAGAAGAGGAGGAGGAAGAGGGAGAGAAGAGAGTTTGTAAATGAAGCTGAAGGGAAACTTCAACTTCCTGCTCAAAGAGGAGAAGTTGATATTCACTGTAGAACATCAACATTTTGCTGCACACAGAAAAAACTGGTTGAAATCTGAGCAAACTGACGAAACACGAAACATTATTAGACTGAAACAACATGCACATCAGGTCAGTTTTTCCGGCACATGATTTCAGTTTAGATTTTTTTAAAAAATGCAAAGTAAGAGTGACAGGGAATAAAGATGTACAAGAGGAAAAACCAAGTAAAAATGGAGTAAGTCCTGTAATAAAACTCTACTTCAAACCGCTACAAGCTTCTGCAATATAATTGGTCAGTGAGGGTCTAAGTCAGCCCATGCCAGAATAACTCAATAAATGTAATCCGAACATTCCAGACTTACAGATGTAAGAAGGACAAAAGAACGTTATACATTGTGTTGGAAAAAAACAGAAGATTAGGGAATTTCAGGAGGAAATTGGACCAAAAATCTAGTCACTCAATCCAAATACTTGTGGAACCAAAGTTTTTAGTCCTGGCGTCTTTCAAGACATAAAATGTCGGGAACAGATCTGTTGACATGTGATTTCTACAAGCCAAAGAATCTGTAGTACATGGAAAAGTACAAGTAAAGTATTCAGCAGTAGCTTTATGACATGTCCGTGTTAACCTTTAGAAAAATTAGATTAATACACAAAGAAAAGCGACAGGTTACAAAGTCTTTGGAGCTCACTTCAGTTCAATGGTTAAAACAGAACTAAATGTTCATTTCAGTTCCCCAGTGTAGCAGACTAATCTGTCTGTGTGTTATTAACCAATGAGCTTAGCTTCAGATTAGACAGACTCAGATTTTTATCAGCTAAAAGTCAAATTAAGCAGCTAAATCTATTTAGTTCATGTTAGGTAGCAGCTAAATTTGGCAGCTAAACCAGTTTTGTCTAAGTTAAAAGCAAAGTGTGTGATTTCTGCAAGTGGGTGTCTTTCAGTCAAAACATCTAAAATTAAATTATGTGGTTTGATGATGATGTTGTGAAGTAGCGTGGGATCATGGGAGTTGTTGTTTTCATTGTATGGATGTGACTCCAGCTAAATTGTTCACACATGAGGTCATTTTAAAAGTTTTATAATATGAGTGGTTGTAACCAAGTGATCTGATTGGTCAGGAGGACATTTAAAATGTGCTTAAATCAGCATGATACCACGCCTTCCTCAACACTAAAAATATTAATCCACCATATCCAAGACAAAGTTGGCAACAGGTGCCTCCCTCCCACACTTTTTTTTGTGCTATCTCACGTAAAGTTTATGGTTGTCTGGAGAAAGATTATGGATTTCAGCAGATATCTTAGTTAAAACATGGCTTGATATAAGTGAGGATTTTTGATTTTATTTACACGACCGCTACAAAGCATTACGTCAGCTCAAAGCTAACTCTTCTGGGACTAGAAATCCTCTCTGTTGCTTTGTCGTTGCCAAGCATCGGACTACTTGCTGAAGAAGCAAACTAGGTTTCATTACACATAGGTTCTTCTGACATGACTGATTATTTTCATATTATTGGTCAGATCCCATGTATTTCTGTAGAAAAAAAAACGCTTTAAATTTAAGAGCTAATTAAATTTTTATTAGATATTTTATAAGGTAAAGGTAAAGCAGCTTTATTGTCATTATACAATGAATTGTACAACCAAATTGTGAGGTTAGAGTGGAGGGTTGGTCCTGAACTGCTGCGACTAAGCGTGCCGCTACATTGAGCCAACTTACGCTAATACGCCTAACATGCATGTTTCTGATGGTGGAAGGAAACTGGAGCACCGGGAAACCCACACAGATACAGGCAGAACATGCAAACTCCACAAAGAAAGGCCCTGTTCCAGCTGGGAATCGAACCCTGGACCCTCTTGCTGTGAGGCAAAAGTGCTAACCACTAAGCCACCATGCTACCCATCATTTTGTTAGTAATAGCTGTATTATCGCAATATTTCACAAGAGGGTGAGACAGCAATGCTTACTGACCAAGGTGCTTGTGCTCAAATGACGGTAGAGCTCACCTTCTCGTGTAATATTTATTTATTTTGTAATATTCTCGGTACAGAGTCTGTTTACAAGCTCGTGACAGCTTCCTTTCTCAGTCTTGAGGTATCAACTTGTGTTTGTTACGCTGCCGATAACAGGAGACAACGTTAACTTACTGATACTTTCTCTGTAAACATTTGTAATAACCTTACCGAAGTAGCCAACACAACTGAAAAAATATAACCTGGGTTGCTTTGAGACCTTTAACCCAGGCTTTTAATGTGAAAATCATGCTTTTAGGTTTCTGAAGTTTAACGAAATTTGACAAACCAAGTCAACTAAGCTGTTTGTCAGTCTGTTGGAGTTGCTGCAGGTTGGCCAACTGCATTTTTTTTACCAGGTGTCACAACTCTCCTATTGAACCAGATCAACTGCACTAAAACTGTACTGTGCTTCAAGAAGGCTGCAGCAGCAGAGCATTCATACATGTCCCCTTCTAAGTACACTCTTGAAAGCCATCATCCTGGTATGCATGACCTTTGACCTGGCACCCTCTGTGACCACGCCCCTTGTCTTAACTCCTCATATTCCCCCTCCCTCGCCTCCCTTCTGCAGAGCAGCGTTCTGGTCTTCCTCAGCTTTAAGCTGTCGACCCCTCCTGACCCGCCCCGGAGTGAAAGCACTGTGGTTTCCCTCTTGATTTATGTCCCCTACGACCACTTCCCCACCCTCACCCTACCTCCTCACCCCCAGGTGGGACGGTTCCATTTCAACTTGTTCCGAAAAGAGGGAGGAGAGGGGGTAAAAAAAGAAGTGGGGGACGACCCTGTTTCCTTTTCAGGAAAACAAAAGCCATAGCAGCCTTTTCAGGGAGTGAAAAAAAGGGCGAGCAGGAAGAGAAGGAGGGTGAGATGCAGAGGAGAGGAAGAATTTTTAGAGGGGAGTAAGCCAGGATCTGCTTCAGCTCCAACCGGAGTTGGTGGCTGCTTCAATATGCTGTCAGACCAAAAGCTACGCTAACCCTCGATGTGTCTGGTCGGATATCGATGAAACTTCCTCCTTGAACTGCATTCAAACAATTTAATCTCACTGGATTCAGAGGATATTTTTATCACCACATGATGTTTTTAATGTTTCAGAGAAAATGTTCCTCTAAAAGCACAAAATATCAAAAAAGAGAAGAAAGAAATGAATAACAGAACAGAGAAAAGATCTTGGTTTGGTACACAGTCTGTAAGAGGTGCAATCCTTTTACAAATCTACAGCACTTAGATGATTTAAGAACAAAAGAACAACTTTTTTTTTTTCTGTTAGACAAATTTTTAAAATTTCATTTTGTGTTTTGTCTCACTTGTTTTTTCATGTTAAAACTGACAACTTTCTTTGAGTATTGAGAGGGGAGAGCGACTCGTTGGTTGAACATGTTAATTAATCCAGTAATGAGGAGAAGCAGCGATGGCTCAGGGAAATTTTGTGATCGCTTCCTCTACAAGAATTATGGTATTTCTCTTCAAACGTAATAATTTCTTTCACTTCAGAGCTGTGTTGGACACCTTTCCTTGTCACAGATAGGACGCACTTTATAGTGTGTTTGCCATTTTGCAGCGGTGTTCGAATTCATAGTGGATAAAATCATTCACTGCGCAGTGCACTATAAAAAACTTACAACAGCAATTTGAGTGTACATATGATATATCCTACATTTTACCAGCGTACGCCACAATGCAATGCGGTCGTGTATTTCAAAAGAGAAGACATAGCCTGAAAGCCAGTAGGGTTTGCTTTGTTCGTTAGCATGTTAGCAAGTAGAATTGGTTGGCAAATTAACCAAAGACATCTTATTAGATGCCTGAGGCAAGTTTGTCTTCACCTCTGTTTGTGCTGAGAGGCAAAAGCTTTACCCAAAGTAGCAAAACATTCAGAGGAATTATATTCTCACAGTTTTAGCCACCAATCGCTAAATTAGCCGTTAGCTTGTGAGCAAACTAGCTTGTGAGTCTGTGAGTTAAACTGACTGTGGGCTTTTTCAGCTTGCAATCAGGACCCAGGACCATTGTTGACAAAACCAAGCTACCACACCACTGAAATCATAACAATTTATTTGGGATTTAGCTACGAAAAAATCACTATGCAACATCAACACAACCTCCAAACATTTCAACGCTGTACTCTGTGTGCTTGGTTTGTTTACATGATGCTTGGCACGCCAGCTTCCCTCGCACAAATATCTGGTGCATCTACTGACGCAATGATGTTTAGAAAATTTCAGTGTAGTGTCCGAAATCTCGATGTAGTGTCCGAAATCTCGTTTGGTCATTCCCTATACAGTTCACTTTATAATAAACACTATACAGTGAGTAGTGAGTGAGTGAGTGAGTGAATGAACGAATGATTTCGAACACAGCAAATGTCATTATGAGTGTCATGTATAGGCAGGAAATTGTCAGGCTAAGAGAAGGCGGGACTGTCCAACATCACACTAGGGGGCGATATTGTTGTTGTGGCACTAACGCATTTAAGCTGCCATTAAGTTTAACCGGGAGGGAGAGGAAGAGGAAGAAAGACAAACCTCTGGGTTTGAGTACAAGAGGATACTTGAAAATGCAGGGTGCTGAACTGCAGGAGACTCCTGAGACTGATAAAAGAAGTTTTATCACAAACTGTAAAATTCACCCTTTAAAACTGAACCACAACATGGAACCACCGGCTGAGACGGAACACATGAATGCAGCTGCAGAGGAAGCCGACTGAACTCGCTGCTCATGAGGGAATAAACAAAACAGTGGCTAAGCTGGTGAGCTATACACACACACACACACACACACACACAGATTTTCATGTCTAACACAACACACAGAGAACAGGCTTGCTAGCCTTACTGAGGGCTCACACCAAAAGCTTAGTGAGCAGCAAAAGCAGCCAGCATTCGTTAATTTTCAATTTACGCTCATGACGAGGGGCATCTGGTGCCTCGGCTGCAGCAGCCAATTGCAGATTGGGATGTAACATCAGGAAAAGTTCCTTCTTATCATCCACAGTGGGAGAGAAACTAATAATTGCATCTTCGGCTTCTCCGAGCGTGAAAAGGACACCTGAAAGACGGTGTCAAGAATAGTTGGAATATCTGGCAAGTGATAATGTCTGCTAAGCAATGTGACTTGAACATCTCGCCCCCTGCCAGCAACTTCTAGCGGAGCTGGCAGCACGATGCCGGCGACCTGAGCAATCACACATGGGGTGTATTTGAAGCTTTGAGTATGAGTCCACAGTTAGATAGAAATAATCATTAGCCCAGGTTAGCATAGCGATTTAACAGATTTTATTTAATTTTCATAAAGTGTTTTTTTTTCTAAATGATTGAAGTTTTTTGATGCTAGTTTCTCATTCATTATTTATTGGCGCATCAAAAATTACAAGTTAACCAACACAGATTGTTAGAGACTCAAAGTGCCACCTATGAAGACCTGTTCACTCCAGCTGACAACTTACACACACACACACACACACAAACACACACACCATCAGCTGCTCCCCAGCCTCCAGAACACTGAGGCTCTTTCTTCTGCAGCCAGACGATCCATAAACTGGCTGGTTCCAAAGTTTGGCTTCATGGAAAAACATCATTATTCAGACATGTTGTGTGTGTTTGAAACCATCACAGCGGGATACCCTACATTGTGAGGACAGTTCGACTAGTCCTGGTATTAAAGGGCTATTTGAAGGTTGAGATTTGGTTTTAGGGCTCAGGTTAATTTCAGGTTTAGGTTTTTGGTTGATGTAGCGGGAATGTAAGCGGCAGAGAGAGAAATGTGTGTTTACACAAATTTCTTACAAAAAACCCTGAGAGAAAAAAAAAATACTGCAAAGATGATTTTAAGGTTTGCTGAGCCACAATAAAATTTTTCAAACACAGCTTGAGCTTGTGGTGCCTGCTACTTCTGGTGTTTACGAAATATCCTTGTCAACAGTCACTGCTTAAGACCTCGGCTCCTCCTGACCAGACGTAAAGAAAATAAAGAGTTGTTGGAGGTTTCACTACATAACAAGTTCAAGTCCAGATGGAGGCTCTTGTTTAACGTCAGCCCCTCATTAATAATTACACCTTTATTTACAGAACACTTTTCAAAATCCAAATTACAAAGTGCTTTACAAAAACAACAAAAATAAAACAAAATACCACATTAAACAGACGGGCCATAAAATCATAAGGGAAAGGCAAAGTTAAGTCATAAAATTCATTTATCCTTGGGTGTCATTCTCAGTGGTTTTTAAAGAATGAGAGGAGACACATTCCTTTGTGAAAAACACAAATGCATCTTATTAATCAGAGCTACTGGAGCTCCAACATCTACATTCTGTTGATTTAATTCACGAGAAGTTGCTCAGTGGAAACTCGCTCAAAGTAAATATTTATTTATTTGCT
>JAQLOL010000019.1:11206881-11222468 GCA_029783665.1 Naso thynnoides
ACACAGAAATAAAACATTCCCTGGGTGAGAGAGAGAAAAGAAAAAGGGCGAAAGAAAATGTCATCATCTACATTAGAAAACCTACAGGCCATTCGTTTTTATATGTTTATACATCAGCGAGGCATCAGTATTCATTACAAAAATAAGAATATAGTTGATACAGAAGCACTGGGGGTTGATTGAGTGGGTGAGGGGTGAGGAATCCGCTGTGCCCTCCCATCAGTGTAGCGTGACTCATAATGATCACTAATCTGCCCACCCAGCACATACACCCAGACCAGGAAACGTCCTTTGATTCTGTGTGCCTCCATAGGTGTTGTACAGCAGTCCAGCCCAGACAAAGAGTCAGTTATCAATGGAAACAGTTAATGTTTAAATTAAACCATTAGAGAATGTGTTCATAAAATAACCCTACAGGCAAAAAGGAGGGGTTAGTGCACTGTTGACAGTTGAAGAAAAGTGCGGTCAGAACTCAGAAAACATGATCTAGGATAGATAAGGGGAGGGTGAGACGAAAAGGCAAAAGGAACAAGAAGGTTGCAAAGTAATAAAGTGTTTCAGAGAACTGCAAAGCAGCTCTGAAGTTGCCATCACTGCTGAGAGAAAACAAAATATGAGAGGGGAGGAAAATGATGGACATAAAGTGTTATTGCTGGGGATATTTTTTATTTGGTGTTAACTGGTGAGAAGGGGAATGAGGGGATGGTGACGAGAGCTATTGCTGAGGGTAGTAGGGCTGCTGCTGAGGGGGTTGCTGGGGGTAACCGGGGTAGGGCTGTCCGGCAGCAGGGACTCCTGGGTAGCCTGTCTGTCCTGGAGTCGCCTGGTAGGGCATGTAGGACATATTAGGCATATTGTACTGGCCGTAGGCAGCATAGGGGTTGTAGCCCATAGGCATCTGGAAGTACCTGCATGGACACCAAGACAGAGAAAACACATTGGAGAGTGATGCCAACCAAATTTCAAGATTTCATGGAATACTTTAACATTTTGTAAAATATCTTTTTTTGCTTTTCCTTAAGAGAGTGAAATAAGATCAATGCAAATCTCATGTGTGTAAGTATGCAGCTGAGGACAGCAGCATGTTAGCTTAGCTTAGCATAAGACTGGGAAGAGGGTGAAACAGCTAGCCTGGCTCTGTCTGAAGGTAAAAACAAACCAACAACCAGCACATTTAAATTGACTGGCTATCATGTTGTCTTGTTTGTATATTTTGAAAAACAAACAAAACGTTGAGGCTTGTTGCCTCTTAACCATTGTGGCAATAAGACTCAGGAAGTCACTGTGCTCAGCAGGTGCTTACCAAAACATAGTTACAACAGCTGACAACAGATACAACAATTTGTTACACTTTGTTATAGATTGATAGATAAGCTAACAAGCTGCTGATTCCTGCTACGTATTTAAGATATAAGACTGGCTGTAAATTTCTTAACTAACTGTAAATTAGCAAGATAACCAATGAGCATATTTCTCCAAACTTCAAACTACTTATTTTACTTATTACAAGTTATTTCTAGCCACAACAGACATCTGGGTGGTTTTAATCCAGCAACGTACAGTTATGTTTTCAGAAAATGACTGGATACCAGATTTGCTTTTATTATTTAAATGCTAAGAAGAAGCTCATAGTAAATTTATGCACACTTATTACTGACATCAGTACATTACCTTATCTGAATCCATTTTTACTCAGAAATCAGGATTTTATGATGGGAAACTCACCCTGGATAGCCCGGATAGGTGGGGTAAGGTGGTCCCTGGGCCTGGGCTGGTGGGGCCAATGGAGGTGGGTTGCTGGTGGGAAGGCCAGTGGGCGGTGCACTGGTGCAAGTGGTGGACGCTGACGCATTGGTGATGTTTGGTGGAGGAGGTCTGGCTGGGGGCTGGGGCTTTGCCTGGGGCTGCTGAGCTTGTGGAGGCTGTGCAGACTATCAGATAGAGAGAGAGAGATGACACACGGATCAATTTCTGACCATCAGCCTCACACCTGCTGCAGTGGTGTTCATCGTTTGGCTTTGTGACAGGCTGCTTACAAAGACAGTCCTAGGTGCAGGGGTTGGGCCGGCAGCAGGGGCCGCTGGGTTGCTCTGATAGGCAGGGACGTTGAAGGATGGAGCACTGGGCTCTCGGGCAATGCTCTGCTGCAGCTCCCTAAAAAAAAAAATTTTAAACAGTGATTGTGCTGAAATATTTACTTTCCTCCATGTCAACCCTAAGTCAATCATTACTACCATATATAAAAAAATAACAAACGCAACACATCTGTAGTGAACACTGGAATTAGCGTAGTGTTAAAATCAAAATTAGAGCAAACACTGGAACCAAGAATATAAAAAAACAACTAAAACAGACAAAAACCAGACAAGGACATACTTAAGTAGTTCATCACGTTCTGTTTTGCGAGCGAAAACGATGTCGCTGCACTTGTTCTGGAACTTCAGCAGGATTTCTGTCAAGTCATTGTAGAACTGAAGAGGGAGAAACAAACGGGGACAAAAATAAATCACCCACCCTGCATTCAGCCATGACGCACAACTAAACAAATAAGAAGTAGAAGGTTTCCTACAACATATGCACCACCGCAGCACAGTTCATCACTGCTGAGGTGCGTGAGCGCAGGTGTGTTGTGCTGAGTGAGTACCTTGGTGCCTTCGCGCAGGTTGCTGCTGATCTCAATGTAGCTGTCATGGGCTGAAGCCAGCTTCTTCAGCACCTCCTCCCTCTGATTGGCCTCTGTGTTGGACTGCTTCAGGCTGCTGAACTCCTGGTGGGACGTCTGGAAGAAGATCACAGGGTGAACAGACAGATCACAGACTGAGGAAGCTATCTGCTGACAACCCTTAACACACAAGTATATTTATGCTCAGTAAATATAAGTTATTTCTCCACACACAATGGCACTTTGCCATTCGGAGGGCAAACTGGCTTTGACACAGTCTTTGGATCTTTGCGATCTGCTTGAATGTGTTTTATATGATGCAGGTTAAGTTTTACTGATTCCAGTTAAGAAAATCATTTTTTGATTGCCCCACTTCAGAGGGTCAATTAAGGCCATTGCTAGTTACAAAATACTCTTCTGTAACCATGACCACCTTGCTGCTCAATCAATACTTGGATTCTTAATAACAATCAATTTTCCCAAAATCAGAGTGTGTTTGTATACCTGAACTTGTCCCAGTAGCTCTTCCTGTGCGCGGAGGCTGGCCTGTACCCTCTGGTTGCAGGCGCCATACAACTGGTCAAGCTGGGAAACCGACAACTGCTCCTCGTTGATGGCCCCGTCCTGGGCAAGCGCTGTCAGGAAGGCAGTGGACATGTCAAATGTCACAGCCTTGATCTCTCCCTCCAGGGTCTCTCTCTCTTTCTTAATCTCGTCCAGCTGGGTGAGCTGAGAGCGCAGCACATTAACGACCTGGGTGAAGATGGAGACGAAGGAAAGGTTAAGCGAACACGGCAGTTAAATTGTAAAGTCTTTACTTCTTCATTCCTTTTCATCCTAGAATAATCCCTGACCTCTCATGTTTCTAATGACTCTTCATCACTGTAACATGAATGCAGTTTAGCTGTGGAGAGACATGCACTTCTTTCTTGCTTTTTCCCAGTTGTGCTTGCTTAGGTATTTAAGTTCTCCAGTGACACACATGGCAAAGTCAGCAAAAAAAAAAGAAAAATGGAGCTACTACAGGGAGAAGGGACAGTCATAAAGCACACAATGTCAGCTGGCTGCTTCTGTACAGCATGAGTGTATATATCTATATAAAATATATGTGTGTTTATGTGGCACACAAAATACCTTGGGACGAGGTGACAAACCCCTAAAAACTAACCATAACAATGACAAGTTTGGAATTCAGACCATACAGACAAAAGTATAAAGACATCATGAGAGGAGGACAGACCTCGCTGCCCTGCAGGGTTTTGGTCGGGTTGGCAGACGGGATGGCAGCATTGAGCTCGTTCTCTGGTTTACACAGCAGGGCGATCATGTCACAGTGGGTGCTGTAGCGTTCCTTCACGACCTGGTCGGCCTGTACGGCTTTGTCCAAGATGTTGCGGAAGTTAGCGCCCTCTGAGGGAGAGACGTAAGGTTAGAGGGAAGCAGAGAGAAGGGGGAAGTAAAAAGGGGGCAATTAGGAACAGTGGATGACAGGGAGACAAAGACAAACTTAGATGATAAGAACAGTGCGTGCATGCGTGTGTGTGTATATACCTGCACGAAGAGGCTTGTAAAGGTCTCCAGAGGGAGTTCTGTTCCAGCGCTGGTTGAACTTGGTCCTCAGCTCATTGTCTGTCGACTCTTCATCGTCCAGCATCTTCAGAGACTGGAGACAAACATCGCACAAACATCAGATCCTCCGATGATCACACTTTTATTATTTTTTATTATTTAGGCTCTGGTGGGAACATGAGTGTTATCCTATTCTTAAGGACTATTCTCACATTCAGCATACAATTATTTTCATTATCAACTGATTTTACTCTTTTATCATTGATTTGTTTTCTTTATTTAATGTCAGAAAATAGCAAAAAACACACATTACAAGTAAAGAGAGATCAGAGACATGTCTTCAAATGGGTCATCTGTCTGACCAACAATCAAAAATATTCAATTCAAAGTGACAGAGGACAGAAGAGCAGCAACTCCTAACTTGGGATGGAAGAAATATATTATTCCTTAATAGTTCATTTCAACGATTATTCAATTATAAAAAAATGTGGTTTTTTTGCATTTGTTCAACTGCCTTTCAATAAACTAATCAATTAGCTGATTCAGCAATGCTTTCATGTAGAGTTTAAAACCATAAAAATAAAAAAATACAATTGTTGGTTAAATTATATTTTAGACCACACAACCAAATACTTTTGGGGGAAATTAGGACATTTCACTGTGGACTTTTCGACTCTGCCAACAAACTTGGAAGCCGTTTGTGTTTTATGCTTTCTGTTTTCACTCCCGTCTGTTTTTGTGTTTGTCATCAAGATGTCCAAAAAACGGGTTGGCAGGAGCTGAGGGACTGAGAGTCCTTGGCCCAAAGATCAGTGGATTAAATTTCAGTGATGATCCTGATCTGGGATTTCCGCCATTAGGGATGATAATGAGCATTTTTACTGTTTGTGTATTGTTCTGGTAGCAGAGAAAGAGAAGTCGAAACACTCAGCTGCTGAACAGCATTTCATTCATATGCTGCTTTGTCGAGACAGCAAAGATGCACGACAAACAAGCTGTTGTCTAAAAAGTGCCTTCTTTACTTTTTCATCAGTTAGTTTGGGTCAGTACTAAGATGAGGGGTTACATCACTGCTGAAGTGTAGAAACATATGTAGAAGCTGACCTCGTCCAGGATCTCTCTGTTGCGGGTCAGAAGCTCAGGCAGGTCTTTGATCAGCTGCTCGATGCTCTGCAGTCCTCCCTGCTGCACAATGGACCGCGCCTTCTCAGCAATGGATTGTGGAATAGAGTCTCCTGACAGATCTTCCAGAGCAGCTGGTAGATTTAGGGATGCCAACACCCTGATGGACAGCAGCACATCATTTCTCTGTTATTACAGTGTTGTAACATGTATGTGTGTCCGGTCACCATGACAATTACACATTCTAAGTCTGACTAAGAAAAATCCTTTTTCCACTTTGATGAAACAGAAACACAAACCAAAAAAAAAAACCTATTTCAATTTCAAAAGATGGTTAAATGGATTAGATTATGTTGCTCAAAGTATGTTTTACTCCCTGAACAAAATACTTAAATTATTAAGCATTTATTGATGTCATTAAACAGTGTGCTTTAGGTGTGTGCCTGCTATTTAGAGCACTTACTAAAATCACAAGTACCTTTATCGACATTTTAATGGTACCTGGAAAACCATTATGTCGTGAATTTTTAATAAATCCATCCATGCATGGAGCATGAGCACTCACAGACATGTTCGTGAGAAGATTACTTCGTCTGCACAGTCACTGACATGCACGAGCAGAGCAAAGCATGGTTGTACAGACACAGGACAGCGTACCCGTTGCAGAGATTTGTGGCCTCCCTCATCGTTCCCACCAGTCTGTTCACAGTGTCGGACTTCCTCTGGTTGTACATGCTCATGGACTGCTGCACTGCCATGGGGACCATCTTCTCAAACAAGTCTGGGAAGAAACCCCCCCCCCAAAAACATTAAAAGAATAAATATAGAGAAGTCATCACCTCATCACTTTATGCTATTAGACACTTGTGTGAAATGTTGTCATAATCAGCTTATGACTTATTGGTTTTGGCCTAATACAGTGTTTTATGAGGTCACTGTGCTCTTAACCTCTGACCACCAAATTCCAGTCAGTTTATCCTTGAGTCCAACTGGACATTTACTCTTAATTTAAATGCGAAGGAATTTCTTGGACTGACAGATAAACCCAACACAGAACTCCTCCTGCCACAGCTGTCGCCAGCAGAGAGACATAAAAAAAGAGAGAGGGAGAAAACAAAAAACAAAACAAACTGCTGTCCTACATTTTGTGTCTTTAGACGGAAATTTACTTCAGAAAATCTCAACTCTCAGGTTGTTTTTAAGCACCCAGGCTTATCTTAGCATAACGAGTGGAGCCAGGAAACACAGCTAACCCAGCTCTCTCTGAAGGAAGCAAAATCTGCCTACCTGCATGTCTAAAGCTCACTAGGTAAATATATTATATCTGGTTTGTTTATTAACTCGGAAAAAAAACCCCTGAGGTGTAAAAACATCAAGTTGCAGTTTTATGGTGCTTTATGGTGCCATTTTATTGACCATCATTAATAACTTCCCGAATTCTCACCACAAGGCAACAGTAGAGATCTCTATCTCTTGACATGTAAGTGAATTAACTTTTCCCACAAGCTGTCGACCTTTTCCTTTAAAGTTTCTTGTATTAACTAGACCAAGACCTGACAAGGAAGGTAAGATGCAAGTACTTGAGCTTTATGTCTCTCGACATGTGTCAGACTGTGCTGATATGAAGGAACTGTGAGGAGTGTGCGTGTATCTCACCTGTGAATTTCTGGCTGAGTGGAGGTGTGATGGCTGTGGCTTTGACCAGTGCTGCCTTGCCAATGTGTTCCAGATCCTTGACTTCAGGCACACGGTCGTGGTAGATAAAGTCATTGTCTTTCTTGGCTGCAGTGAGTGCTCGGTTGATTTTGTCACTGAGGTCCTTAACGCTCACATATTCGTCGTAGCGAGATGCCACCGTCTTCACCAGCTCTGCTGCGTGCTGGAGGGATGAGAGGAGTAGAGATGGCGAAAAGCATTTGCTTCATAAGTTTTCGCATTTTGATGTGAAACCTCAAAGCATGTATGTCTAATATCAGTCCAGAAGATTACATAAAACTTCAGACACAGGACGATGTGATATTTATTCAATGGTGAGAGGGACAAAACTTCAAAGTCACATGAAAGCTGTGTACCTGCAGGCGAGCGATCTCCTCTCCAAAGCGCTTTTTCTGCTTGGCCAGGACGCTCTGGTGGAGCTCGGCGTTGGCTTGCATGATGCAGTGCTTGGCCGCCAGCACCGGCAGCACTTCCTGAAAATAAAAATACTGACCAGGGAGAGGCAACCACAGAGCAACACGCAGGCACGCAAACAGATTTGCACGCACGCACGATGGCAAGGCAAACCACAAAATGGCAGACGCACACCAGCGAGGTCATATCACAAATGACATCACAGAAGCCAATCACATACAGGCACATGCAGTCAGAAGTGTGCAAACACGACACAAGCGCGCACGCACACACACACACGCACAATCAGGGCCAACGCCTCCTTGCTGCTTCATTTACAGCCTTCGTCTCTGCTCGCTCATTTACTCTGAATCTGCAGAATCAGGGAAAACACTGAGAGCTGCTCCACAGGAGTTACCACGGCAACAGCCAAATATTCAAGGGGGGCGGAGCCGACTAATGGCTTCAGAGGTTTTAGAGATTTCAGAGGCTGACGGGCTTCAGACCTCAGCTGCATCAAAACCTGCCATTAAACAGGTCTGTAGGTGGTTTACTGTGAATGTTCACGTACAAACAAACAGGTTCTTTGATTCTTGTGCATCTGTTTGTTCTGAAAACTGCGATGTTACTTTGTGATAAAACAAAAAATCCTCATACTTTCAATAACATGAATGAGAGTGAAGTTACTGTGTGAGTTGAAGTTTGCTGCTGAACCTTCTCAGAGGAGTTCAGGGTTTATTTCTTCTCTTCAGGAGCTCAAAAGCTGGGTTTCCATTTACATATAGTGTAAAGTTTTTACTGAATTTTTAGAAATTTGGCAAAAGAAAATGCGCATTTATTTGTGTTTCCCTCCACTACTGTCATGCGAATATTAGGAGGAAGTTCATCCAGATTGAGTTTGAGAAGAAAATAACATTTTCCAGTCAGGTGTCATTTACCACCGCAGAAGAAGACAGAGCAACGTGATGACGTAATCAAAAGCTGCAAGTAGAAAAACATAAACAGAAAGGAAAGAAGACGAGGGAAATGCAACTAACTAAGTCAATAAATGTCGGAGTTTCCTCATCAGTCCACACGCACCTTGTGTTTTCATCTGGTGCTGCTGCCATTGCTTCTCCGGTGCAGAGGACTACTGTCGCCGGAGTGACTTTTTAGTTACATGATTCCTAAATCTCATCCTGTCTTCACTAAATCTGTTTCCATTGCACTGATTTACATTTACCCTTTGTCGATACATTTGCTTTTCCAGCTCCCTCAAGCATAAGAACTTTTTTGAGATATTTCAGTATTTTTTCGAATTTTCTGTGTTTCCATTCAGGCGTTCTTATGCAAAAATCAAAAATGCTCATAAAAACAGGTTGATGGAAACTCAGCTTATGTTCCTGCTGCTGCTGTTGGCCCAGTAAACACTGTCCACTTTTATAATGCAAGTGCTAAGAAATCACATTTATTTAAAGGTGCCATGACCTAAACACCTCCTGCACGGTCAAACTCTTCTGCTGTTTATTTAAAATAAATGTCAAACAAATCAACATCTCCACCTCTTGATTTGGTTCACTTATTGATTCAATAGGGCAGTTAATTTATTTAAATGCATGCCAATCAGTCAAAGTTAGCTTTGCATCAACGTGATCTTCATCTAACCTTCACAAAGTTACTGTAGTTGTCTTAACTTAACCAAACAAGTTCCTACAAGTTTCTGCAAAGCTTCCTGGTTTTCTGTTAAGCTTCTGTGGGTCAAAATAGGTCACGAAACTTGAAAATATGCTTTAAAAAGCATCACTTTCATTGGCTAAAGGTTGCTTTTTATTTCAGGTGAATCAAACAGTGTGCTTTGTGTTAATGTTTAACAGTGAAACCTGCTGATCAGTAAACAGGAAACATCCTACAGGTCTCTACCTCCCCATCTTCACCCTCCAAGCTCCAATTAACTCTCCAATTAACCGCCTCCTCCTCTCAGTAACTGTAAGTGGGGGATATTTGGAGACAGGGCAACCCCACTGGAATCATTCAAATCATTAGCTTGTGGTTGCCTTGGGGAGGCAGGGGCCTCCCAAACAAAAGAAGAGTGTGGCGCAATAGACTCACCAGTTGTTGACCTGCAGGATGGTGAGGCCGGTGTCCTGAGCCAGCTGCTTCTTCTGCTCCTCTGACGGGTACGGGTGCTGCAGAGGGACAACACACAAACACATTAACACACATGAAACACCAGAGTTGTTTTTGTTGTTGTTATTGTTGTCAGAGTGAGCCTCAAAGCTGCTAATTATTGTTACAGGAGGGGGCGGGGCTAGACTCATTAAGGGAGAATGAAATGGAGCATAATTAATGTGAAGAAACGGTGAGCCAATTAGAGAGGGAAGCCAAGTGGAGTCAGAGTCCTGTTAATTAGTGTGTGTGTGTGTATTTGTGTGTGTGTGTGTGTGTGTGTGTGTGTGTGTGTGCAAAGGAAGTATGTACTTCTTGATCTGTACAGACAGTATATTGGCTTGTGAGTGCCCTTTTAACTTCATCTTTGTAAGGACTTGATGAGCAAAACCATTTTTTTGTTCCCACTTCTTCAGATATCTGTTTTTAAAGGTAAACGTCACATTAACAATTCCAGTTCTAAGTTTAAATCACATCTAAAACAATATGTTGATGTGATTAATCTGTGAGTTGATTAGCAGAGGAGTGGCTACCACAGAACATTTTGAGGTCCCTTCCAGACAAGTGGATATTTTTGAAAACAAAAAGTTTACAAGTGCTGCCTTCCTAGCTAGAATATTAGCGTGAGGGAGGATTCTGACACCAATGTTCTTTTTAACAATGTTGTCACACATTTTCAGCTACTTTCTGTAAATTTTTTTGAACATGGACACAATGTAAAAGAACACCATATCTCATAGATAAAGCTATTTTGGGAAAAATGGGCGTGGCTTATGTAACCCATGGCCAATGTTGACAAAGTACAATGACATGAAGGAACACTGGGATGGACCTTTAAGTAAATGTTTAAGTGTCCACATCTGCACTTCATTATAATAATTATTAGCATCTCCATGCACATGTACTGTAAGCTGTGTCTGTGGTATTTGTCCATCTCTGGTTTCCGCTCTAAATAAACAACATGGGAGTGGACAGAGAGGAGAGTTCATGTAAAGCTGAGCCAAGAATCGCAGCACTGTGAACAATAAATAACGATTCACTGCAGCAGCTGACAGTGAGTGAGAGTTTCTCCATGGATTGACTGAAACCAGCTGCTGCAGATCCTCGCTGCCCGTCCCTGACCCAGATAGCAGCACTTTCAGAGGCTATTTTCACACTGATGCAACATGCAGCACTGCTAAAGTTCAGACTCATGAAACTCTGGAGAGCATCCCAAACACAGGAGACACAGCAGAGACACTGTGACCAAATCATTAGAAATAACTTGCGAACAGGAGGTAAAGCTCAGTTTGCTCCAGGATGGATTCTGTGAGACTTTCTGCACTTCAGATGGAAATCTTTGGATTCATGCATGAGTCACTCAGCACGTCTGACTGATTTAGGAGATCTGTGGTACAAGTCATGGACAAATAGTCACATCTGTAGAGGAAAAAATATAAGATGTAGCCTGTTATGAGGCTTTAGGTATTAAAGCTGGGGTAGGCAGTTTAATCTTGGTGTCATTGTGCTAAAATCTCATATTAACCGTTTAGCATTTTGAATTTCAGGCAGTTTGAAAGAGCGCCAGACTTCTGCTCCTCTCCGTGGCTCTGTATTCAGACGGTGATGGGGTATGTTTGGCCAATCACGGGTATTTTCAGAGAGCGTGTGTTCCTATTGGCTGCTCTACGCTGTGCTGAAGTTGCCACGAGCTGATTGGCTGTTAGAACAGGTAACGTGCTTTACATTCATTTTCATTGGCTGGGAGTAAAGGCTGGGGTTGGCAACAAACAAAATAAAACGCAAGCTGAAGCAAAAACAGAGAGGGTGCAGTGGAGTTGATTCCTTAGGAGTCTCATGCTACAGCTAGCTTGATTTCCAGACTATGCCGACTCCAGCTTTGATCTAAATTAAATTAAAGCTTGAGCATCTTACTGATAAAATTATGTTCTGTTTTAATCATGCGTTGCTTGTTGGACCTCATTTCCAACCATTCCTCCTTTTGTTGTTGTGAAAATTAAGTAATTATTTAATTCTTACAGTGTTTAAAAGCCAAAAATTCCAAACATTTTATGGTTCCAAGTTCTCAGTTGTAAAGAGTTTTGCAGTCAAGTCAAGTCAAGTCAGCGCTTCAAAGTGTATAAAGTATTTGTTTTTTGTTGCCCACTGCAGAGTTTTTATGATGTTGGTTCAAACACAGTGAATCTGAAGTGTTGTGTGCTGTCTTGTTGGGAATGTTTTAGTTTAATGTCGGTTAATTTAATAAATAACGGATTGGTTGCAAGTCTTTTAATTTTGTCAAGCTGAGTCTGACTTTTTTTTTAATGTAAGTCCAAACGAAACCCCAAGCTCCTGATAGTCTCTCTTCAGATGCTCAGGGGACTAGCATCTGCTCTGTCATCACACATTAAAATGGCTTTATATTGATGCACAAAAAAGTTGTTGTCAAACACTGGAAGACAACAACAGCGCCAATCTTCGGAAACTGGTTGCACAAACTTTTTTTCAGTTATTCACAAGGAAAAACTTAAATCTAATCATTTAAAATGTCGACATGAATTGGAAGAAGCTTTCGTTTGGACTTACATTATGTGTTAATAACAGAGTTAGGTTTTTTCCTCAGATTTTCTCTTGTATGTTCTCATGTTTAATGTGCTCCATCTACAATTCTGTGGTTTATATGCATCGCTCTGAGCCTTATCTGTCCCGAAAACTGGATTAGGATGAACTTGTTTATTTTATTTGCTTGGATCCCTCAGTGGGTGTGGTATGCACATGTATGTGTGTGTGATTCTGTGTGTGTATGTTTCAGTTGGTTTTGTTTTACGTGTTGTGGTGCAAAAAAGGACCATAAAAATAATATTCAAAAATAAAATCACACACAGCATGACGCCAGCATTGTTTGGTTTATTTTAACAAAGCGAAGACAGTATGGTAGGATCTGTGTGTGTGTGTGTGTGTGTGTGTGTGTGTGTTTGTGTAGCCCTTTTTACACAAATTCACACACGTGCAGGACATGCTACACTCTTTTAAACACACACAGTGTGGGGGAGGTTGTTGTTTTGTGTCCCAGTAAACCTGTTAAGAGGCTGTAATTACTACTCATTGAGTGCGTGTGTGTGTGTGTGGGTCTGTGTGTGTGTGTGTGATATAGTGTCTTACAAACATGTCAACACTGGTCTCAGCCTCTAATAATATAAAATTCAGATTGATGGATCAAATTTTAAAAAAAGAACTTTATTTACAGGAAAAAGTTGCAGTACGAAGGGAAAATCATCACTTTTTAAAGCTTAAAGTTAAAAGTATCTTAAAATGGCCTGAATGTTTCCCTCCATCTGCCGTCTGATCGCCTTCATTATCTGAAGGACGCTCATTTACGCTGTCAGGGAAGAAAGGCCACTCCGTGATGTATGTGACCACATGCTGGACATTTTTGGGTGTTGTGTAAGTGTATGTGTGTGTGTGTGTGTGTGTGTGTGTGTGTGTGTGTGTGTGTGTGTGTGTGGGTAAGAGGTCAATAAAGGCGACCCCCACAGAGAGCTGGGCCCTGGGGTCCCTGGGGGGCCTGTCACAGAGGTAATGGATGATGTTTTCACTGCAGGGTGAGGGAGCCGCAGCACAGCCGTCCTCACACTGCAGAGACTTTTATTTTTAACTAAACCCAGAGACGTGCAGCCACGAGGTTTAAGTTCTGATTAGACCAGCGTCAGTCCTGAAAGCTCGACTTTTTGTTACTGTCGAACAAACTTTAGTTCAGGGGAAACTTCCAACCGAATCAACTGAATCTCTGCTACTAAATCTGTCAGTCAGAGAGTAAAGTTTATTTTAATTTGTGGTTAAAAATTTTTTTTCCACTTTGACTGGATAAACATGTATGGCAATTTGCACTGAATATCTGTAATAATTTTAATTTAAATTTTATGTAAAAGTTGTAAAGTTTCAACAACACAAAAACATTTGGGATATCACTTAGAGGAAACTTAGCTCAGCTACAAGCTTCACTAAACTTAACAAACATAAACATTACAACAAGTTTGCTTTTGTTCCACGAGCCACATCGATCGACGAGCCTGCGTTTGCAGCAGTTTGAGCTTCATTAACAGACAGCAGCACACAGTTCTCAACTGAAGAAGAAAGCAGATGGCAAAGATCACCTGTAAGCTTTCATCCTATTGTTACAGGTATTTGTTTTTATCCCTAAAGAAACTTTTCCAACCTGAGGAGCATGACACATCCACTAATGTATTCATGGTTCCCACCGAAGAAGAAAAACTGTTTTCTGGTTCCGGCTTGAAATCAATTTTTGGGGTTTCAAAACACTTTGTTTTTCAGTCAAACTGCTCTGAAAGGTTCCAACCTAGATGTTAATTTTTAAAGACGCACACAACAAACTCTCTGAGGCTGCTTGGGAAACACATGGAAATGTTTTAGCACTTCTGATAGTTTGAAGGATTTCTTGGCGTTGCTGATAAATATTTTTATTACCTCCAAATCTGTTGAGCTGCCATTTATTTTTCATTCAACTTTTATTTATAAAAGATTGGACAATGAGAGCAGAGCAGCCACACACACAGGACTTCATATATATTAATAAATGTATACAACATAAACCTCGAACAGTCCGAGGAAACAGATTCACTCTTCACCAGCTGTGAGGCTCAGAACCATCAGAAAGGATCAGCGAGTGAGAACAAAAACAGACATGAAGCCAAAAGATGGAAGAAATCTCAAAAGCCGCATTCACATTTAAATTTTTGGGTCTTAAGTTTGGAGGCCCAGTGTGTAAACACACTCACTGCCATGTTTAATGATCTCCATTTGTTAAGTCTGTGGCGCCAACGCTTCAGCGGTAATGAGCGACCATCTGAATATGATGATGGACAGAGACTCCGAGGAGACTGAAGCGATGGCGGATTTCACATCGGTGGCGTTTGATGTCTGATGGCATTATTAGAAAGAGACTTCCTGTACGGTCATGACTCTGCTGAGGTGGTGGCAGTGGGGGTGGATCCCTGTGTGGCGGCAGGCGGCTGAACACGTGTTGGTGCCTGTGGGTCGCCGTGGCCTCGCCGTCACCCACATCTGCAGTTCTGTGGCTGTAAACAGCCGCTGATGGATGGATGGAGGTGTCCCAGCGCCCTCTGACCCCTGATGGTTGGAGGGCAGGGGGTGGTGAGGTCAGCGCTGGGGCTTCCTGCTAACTCATCTGTCCTACTCGGCTCTGGAGGCCCATTTCTCAGCCAGCCGACAGGCGAGCAGAGTGAAGTCCCTCTCTGTAATTGTGGCGTTGGCTTTGAAGTTTGGGAGTCATTTCTCTCGTCTCTTCATACGGACGGAGGAGGTTTTTTTCAAAATGTGTTGCTCTGTCGTTGTCGTGCTGAGAAGCACTTGGACGTGCAAAGTCTTTCCAGCTGTTCCGAGGGAGTCACACGTGTAATTTGTAAACCAAAGCAGCTCTTAATGAGTTGGCTGAATGTAAACAAATTGCAGTGTAAACAAAGCTTCCCCACCTGTTTGTGCTGCATTTGTAAAGAAGCCAAAGAGGCAAAAACATCTGTGATGGAGCAAAATTACAATTAATATTAACTAACTTCATTAACAGGCGTGATGATAAGTGTGTGCGTGTGTGTGTGTGTGTGTGTGTGTGTATGGTGTAAACAGCACTTTGATTTGTGGCTCAGCTTTTATGAGCTGTGCCTCAGAGGAGGTTGCTGGATTATGTGAACGACTTCAGGAGATGCAGCCATGAAGCCAGATCACACATATCAAAAAACAAACACAATACACGGCAAATCCCTTTATGAACATCTGCCAAGCACCCCCCACACACACAACGCACCCACAGAAGTCGTAGCGTATCCGTAACAACGGGAGACTCCAAAACAATATGGCGTCTCTCTCTCCATGAAACACACTCTTCTTGTGTGTGTCTGTGTGTGTGGAGGGAGGGGGGGGGGTTGACAGAGGTGAGAAGAGCGACCTGACGGTCTATCGTCTTGAA
>JAQLOL010000019.1:11222529-11238448 GCA_029783665.1 Naso thynnoides
TTTCTCTGAAATCAGACATTTTTCACATGTTGCCTCTACAAGTTTCCATCAATAGTCGGTGTCACCATGGTTTCAGGAGGTCCAGCAGGATGAAAAGCTGCATCAGAAGCTCAGAGCAGGTCAACAGCAAATTATCTTAAGACTTAAATTCTTGAATTGCAGATTTTTTTCCCCCTTCAGTGTTCCTCCACAGGAAATAGGTGATTTTTATAACTCACGCGGCCTTTTGTTGGCAGTCTATGAAGGTTTACTCTTGAAAACATCAACACGATCCGTCCAAAACTCTCAGCAGCTTTGTGTGGTATAATCCCAGTGTTTTTTATCGTGCTGTAGGCTCAATACTTCCAAAACACTTTCATTTCGGCTATCCAACACTACCAATCCAATGTTTTTGTTTGCTTATCCTCATGGGAGTTTTTCTTATAAAATACTTTTTCTTAAAAAATTATAAAGTTATTCCAAACCTGTAAACATGACCCGTGACACAAAACATTGGATCAGATGTTTTGGATTTAGTAGCTTTCTAGCTGGAAAAAAAAAAGTTTTGAAAGTATAGAGCCTACAACACAATAAAGACAACTCGGATTATACAACACAAAGCTGTTGAGAGTTTTGGATGGATGTTTTTAGATGGTTTTGGTGTTTTCAAGAGTGAAGAGAGTGCACATTTTAGAAATCACCTGTTTAATGTGGTGGAACCTTGTACGGAAAAAAATATCCTTCTAAGAGTGAGTAATTGATATACAAAACAGAATTTTGTGGTCACATATCACTTTAAACAGTCATTTGTGTTTCAATTTCTGCATTAAATGAACTCTTGTCCTTCACACAACCTTAACCTCCAACAGCTCGCCTTTTTTCTCCTCCCTCGGTCAGGTACCAGTGTTTCCTCCCCTCCCATCGTTCTTCTCACCTCCCATCTGCTGTAGGACGCACTGTCCTCCAGGTTCAGCTCAGAGTCCTGGCAGCGGCCCTGGCGCCCGCCGAGCAGGGACCGATTTAGCCTCTCCATGTTAGGAGGCAGGCGGGGGGAGACGGGGGGACTAGCTGGTGGTGTTTGGTTGTTCTGCTGGTGTCAGCCAAACGTCTGAGTCAGTCACGACTGGGATTTTCAGCACTGAGCAGGTCTCCTCCAACTTTTACTGGACAATTCATTTCAGCTTCACACTCATAAAAAATAATATTGGCCTTTAGGTTCTTACATGCCCGCTATGAGAATGGCTAGAAACTGATTCTTTACGATGATAAACTGAATGACATTAAATTGAAACTCAGTGGGAAAACTTTGTTTAAATGCTTTAGAAACACAAAACTAAACCCAAGCAGTCAGACTTTTGATTTTACCATCACACCCAAATCCAAACAAGCAGAGTGAACGCTTGGTTTGGTGGGATGTGTCTGTAAAAATCCACCTTATGTTGGTTTATGTTGTTTTTTGTTTTGAATTTTGCCTTAAGTACAATGAAAAAAACTTTTGTGGAGAGTTACAAAACAGATCATATACACTCTGTGGCACGAGAAGCTAGCAATAAATGAAGTAACCAGGCGAAACAACATTGAGCTAACGTTGTTAGCATGCTCGCTGTGTAACCCAGGAGTCCTTGCAGAGTTTTTGTTTGGACAAATTAATTAATCAAGCTGGTTGCACATCTGGTCGACCTTTCAATCCATAAGGAAAGACGAAAACCTGGGTGGAAAGGTGCCGCTAATGCACCCCTGCATTATTGCCAAAAAAAAAAAAAAAAAACTTGAGTCAGAGTTTGGTTGAGTCAGTCTTTTTAAAACAAATTCACAAAAAGTTGATCGTGTGTTTTACTGGCAATGATGCTTCAAGGTTATCAGTAAAAATCAATAATGAAGAAGAAACAACTTTTGGATGCATTTCCTTTACTGAACCGCTACCTCTGCAGCTGTGATTTTCTCTGGTCTGAATGACATCCACTCACTATGCTTTATCCACTCTCAGCCTCACCTGCACACGGTCATTGGCTGGAGCAAACACACCCACCCCTCACCCAGAAACATCCCGACTAAACCAAAACATCAACATGCAAGCAGAGGACAGAGCTCTGCAGACACAGTCACCCTCACACATGTCTTTAGGGGTCTATAAACGATGATTGAGTAGGATTCATCTTTCTGTTTTTTAACAAAATGCCTCTGACTCCAACGTTAAAGTTTAAGGTGATCATAAGAGCAAAATGCATTCTTTAGTACGAACCGAATGGAGTCTTGTTGACACTTTTGCTTTAATCCTGTCAGGACGCCTCAGAGGAGCCCTGAACATCCCACAGGTGAAACTCATGGAGCGCAGCAAAGGTCAAAGGTCACTTCTATTGTTTCTAAGTTTTTCTCCACACCTGGGGCCTGTGTTACAAAGTAAGTTCAACATGCTCTGGATTTCTTTGTGTTACCCGGCTTCACTAAACCTAACAAAAGCGCCTCAGCTAAGGGGTCAAGCAAAGCTGGTTATCAACTTGGTAAATTAACTCACATTTTCCTAACTTACATGTGAGCATTTTTACATAAAAGAGGAGGTGTTGGCAGCATATGACCAGTCACAAACATGGCCTGTACTGTCTGGTAAATACAAGGAACAAACTTATAATTCAGATAAAAAGCAGTTGCAACTGTCAGACGCAGGAAGATCAGGAAAAAAACTGCCGATTGTGTGAATATGTAAAGCATTCAAGATTAATGCAAAGATTTTTAAAAAAAAACATACGCACATGGGATGAGTGCTGAATCACAAAAATACATGCACAGAGTTCAATAATGAGAGAGATTGCGTTTATACTGCTGCACAACGCAAAGCTCTTCCTGATTACTTTTATAGTCTATTTAATGTCACTGCAACATCATTAGGGCACAAATACATCTGATTATTAAATGTGTGTTTCACATCATGCAACTAAAGCTTAGTTAGCTTTGTTCAAACTTTATTTTAGTCTCGGGGTCGGCCTATAATCCAAAGCAGTAAGTCGGCTTAACTTTGATATCTTCAAGTCCAAAAAGGAAAACTCTTTAGTGCCTCATTTGTTCTCTGCAACAGACGGTTTAAGAAGATGACACAGATATGCCAAAGTCAATCTTATAAAAATCATCAGATGAATGTAAAGGGGTTTGTTGGTTTGTGAACTTGCTTTCCCTGATCCGTGGTCTGAGGTCCACAGGATCTTTTATGAATGGTGATGTCATTTTCCAAGAGAGCTGATTGATCTTATTGGTCAGAGGGCGGTACGTTTATAGCCACTGATCTCTTATCTTGAACATAACCTGCTCAGAAGCAGGTTAGGCATTCAGCACAAGTTACCATGGTGATATAGCCCGGTACAAAGTAATCCACCTTCGTAGGACTGAAAACCCAGAGTTAAACCTGAAGTTACCTTGCTAAGCATAAATCCCACTTTATAGTACACGTACAGGCCCCTGGCCCGATCTGTGAAGTCCCACTGACTCAGGCCGGGAATCCACACTCTAGTTTGGTGACTGCCAATAAAATGGATGCTGCCTTGCATTTATTTCAAAAACAGCAACCGCCAAACATGCTTCTATACACATCAATACTTAAATGTACCACATATTCAATAAGCAATCATAACAGTTAACACAACATATCATTTTTTACATTCTCACCATTGTTGAGCAGTTAAACACCAAAAGCAGTGAGTGAGTGTAAGGTTGACGCACTCACCGTCAGGTGCTGGAAAAGCCAGGCTCGCAAGATGTTGGTGGCCACTTTGGGGAAGATGCCTCTTTTCTTGTTGTGCAGTTTGTCTTTGTCGGAGTCGTCGTCGTCTCCTGTGCTAGGAGACGCTATGCCGTTATCCAAGCAGTCACCTGACCGACACACACGCAGAGAAGAAGAGAGAACCAAAGTGAACTTTATTTCACTTTATTTTCTCCTTGAGAAACTGTTTTTTTTACCAAACATGTCAGGCCTGTTGGTGAACACTTGACCAACTTCATCATTTTCTGAGGGTGGTTTTGTGCAGACCTAAACTTTCGGGTTGAAAACTAGCTGTTAAAGAGCAATTCAGCAGCCCGTTTTAGGCTCAACACACCCCCTTAAAAAAAACAATCAGTCAATTTCCTGTGGCAGAAGGCAAAGATGTTACTCTGTGATTAAAAAAGCTTAAAATAGATTTTTAAAAATTTGTTAGGAAAGAAAGAATCACTGAGGTCGTCACAACAAAGAGCACGCTGGCAGCCTGCTGATGTAGCTAACGTTAGCACGAGGCCTTTCAGCACTGTTCTGCTCATTAAAGACGCCGTGAAAACACACACGCCTTTACTCATGTTTTCCCTGCACAGATTGTCCCAGTCGATGAGTGGATTCAAACTGGTGACCCTGCAGTCATGCCGGCCTGCCCTGCTTTGTAACCCTCTCTGCGCCCCACCATCCCCCCGCTGGGATTGGATCATAGCACATAATGCAGCATTTCAACTGAAAACCACTAAAAGCTGCTAGGCTTGGTGTTTTTACTGCACTTTCTCTGCCTGTTTAATGAGCCTCATTTTCTCCTTAGTGTTTTTAACAGCGGCGGGCCAAGGTTAGGGCGACAGTCCCCAGCTGCCTGCAGCAGGAGCCCCAGGCTCAGGTCCCGCCGCCCTGCCCACAGTCAGCGGGCCTCGCTAAGCCTGAGCAGAGCAGGATTCTGCTGCGCAGCCTGAAAAGGTGGAAATAATCATAAAAATGATGCGGAACTCCATAAACAAGCTCTCAGCCTCATTAGTCTGAACCACAAGCTCCCCGAGGCTGATTAACACCCCTCCACCCGCGCTGCCTGTATCCTCTCTCTCCTTAGAGAACTGAAGAGAGAGAGTCCATCCAAACCTGCTGATGGTTTGTGACAGCACAGCTTCACAACAACCTGCAGACCAATGGAGGGGAGCCAGAAGAATGATAATGATAAAGATGACATAGAAAATGACAGTGTGGAGGAGATTCAAGTTGTGATCACAGCTGTAGAGATCTGGAGTTGATGAATGTTCACTGACGTATGAAGACGGATGACGAGCTGCTGACGAACACATAATGAGAAGGAGTTTAAAGCTGAGTTAGGCAGTTTATTTTCGGTGTCATTTGTCAAAAATCCCATAATAATCCCTTGGCATTTTGTAATTCAGGTGGTCTGAAAGAACATTAGACTTCTGTTCCTCTCCTTGGCTCTCTATTCAAACCGTGGTGGGCACTTTTAAGCCAATCACCGGTCATTTCCGTTTCAGCTGAGGTCGGCAACGTCTGGAAATCGAGCTAGCTGTAGCATGATGATACTCCTAAGGAAGCAACTCCACTGCACCCTCCTCTCCCTATTTTTGCTCCAGCTTGCGTTTTATTTCATTTCTTGTGGCTCTCTCTATTAAGTCCAGTTTGCACCAAAGATTCACGACGAGACAAAACAGTTGCAGGGAAAGTTGCAGGGGTGTAAACTGGTCCGTCTCAGCTCGACTCAAGCCGGTTGATGGTGCCGAATGCAACTCAGCTTGTCAAGTCACCGGAGGCCTGTTTTAAAATGTAAGGCACGTCGCTTGTTTAAACAGCCAATCAGCTTACAGCAACATCACCTGTCGCTAAGAAGTTCGATGTAGAGAAGTCAATAGGAACACATGCTCTCTATAATGACTCGTGATTGGCCGAAAAGTGCCCATCATGGTCTAAATACAGAGCCAAGGAGAGGAGCAGGAGTCTAGTGTTCTGTCAGACCTAAGTTACAATATGCTGAAAGGTTATTAAAGGATTTTTGCTTGATGACACCATAGATAAATTGCCTACCTCAGCTTTAACCCCCAGCCAATGAAAATGAACACTTAGGGACTCTTATTGGCTGAGTGACAGCCATGGCCAACAGAGTCTAACAGCTGTCTGACTGGCAAACAGGAGGTCCTTCATGTTGAGACAGTTCAGGCGTAGCATCATGTCTTTGTTGGAAACTGAGCAAATATTCCACTAAACACACTCTGATACTCAGAAACTTAAGTTCAATGCACATTCAATACTCCGAAAGATTTGCCAAGAAACATCTCATGTTCTTCCAGCAGTCCTTGACTTCTGTGTTGTTGAAGAGTCTCTGCTCTACACGTGAGGTAAAATAAAAACACATGCAGCAGTCCAGTCGTGCTGCCTGCCTCCTCCGTCGCTGCGCTTTTTAAGAACTGTTTGTACAAAGTTTTATTATCCATGTTCTGCTGGAAGAACGCTGACTGCGGAGGGAGAGAGTCTTTATTCTCCACCACTTTTCCACTATGGACCATTTCTCCTCTCTGCTGGCAATGGTGGGAGGGGTTTCAATGAATAAAAGCCAATCCAACGCTCCAATAACTGTGACCTCACTGCTGAGGTCAGTGATGGAATAAAAACACTGAGACAGACGAAGGGCTGAGATGAGATTGAACATGGCTGCAATGGCTCTTAGTGCACTAAGCGGCTATAAGTATGTGGACACTCAATCGCTGTAGCCATACATGACATCCACCTCTCTGCTAGATTCAGGGTCTCCAGCAGATGTTTGAATCTGGCTGCAAAGCTGCTCCTGCACTAATGTTGGACACAAGTCTGTCACAACAAAAAAAGGTTAACTATTTATGTTTCTGTTAGCAATTTACTTGTTAAATTTGAATGTTTAATGTGAACCATCTCAACATTTTTTGCCGTACATATCAAAGTGACACCGTTCAGATTGCATGTATAAAGGAAGGATGGTGATGCAGTGACAGCAGGGCAAGAGACATGCCTTTTAACAAGAAGTCAGAACATTTTCCAGGTGTGTTTGTGTTGACAAAGCTTTGCATTTTATGCTAAAACATTATCCTAACCTTAACCAAGAAGTTCTAGTGCCTAAACCTCACCAGACCGTAACCACAGCATTGTCACAACATAAAACTGAACTGAAGTTTCAGTTTAAAGAAATCAAAAGTTCCAACATTGCAGAAATGTCCTATGCCAGTATTTAAAAGCGGCAATTGGGCTGTTGGGTGATAACTTCTGTCTCATATTCGGCGTTCAGCTGCATCCTAAAGGTGTTGAACGGGTCTGATGTCAAGTTCTTCCACATCAAAACTGGGAAAAACATTTCTCTGTGGCTACTTTGTGCACAGAGAAATTGTCTTAATGAAAAGGGACAAACACAAAGTGTTAACTTAAAGCTAAACACCGCTGTCTTAAATATAATTGCAATTTCACTGGGACCTTAATGCTCAAACAAGCAAAAAACAGAACCAGACCCAAAGCACACTCAGGTATGTGGACATACCTCTCACTCTCTCTGCAGAACACCTCAAAAAGCAGCATGAAATCAAGTTCAGGCCTATTCTAAAATCTTCAATTGTTGAATTAATAAATTAAACGAGGCTCTTGCTCCTACACAGATATAAAAATGCTGTTTGTTTTTTTTTTCACCCTGCCATTGCCTACATAGCAACACGACTGGATGTTTCATACATCATCCTTTTGCTGAGTTGTTTCACAAATAGTTCAATGTTTTGGGAAAATTACGTTATTGTTGAATGTGAAGACATGGGAACATTAATGTCGCTGTTGTCTTTACATTCCCGAGCTGGAACATAAACACTGAAAACAACAAGAAAAAAAACAAACACTGCGCTCTTCAGAGTACAAAAACAAAAGCCCTACAACTGACCAATTTACTCAACTTTTTGCAAAAAGAAAAGTAAAATTTACATTTTGTCATTTTGCATTTTATGTTGAGTTGTGAGTGCGGAATATTTCTTGTGGAACAGTGACTGCGTGCAGCTTCCTGAAGTCTGGTCGTCACCAAAAAGTCAGTCAGGTTTGAGACTTAGGATGCGTTCTGAAATCCATATTTTTGCTTTTTACTTGCATGGAGCATGTGCTGCAGCTACCCTCAAAAAGTATGTACTGTATGAACACAAATGAGACATAGTATTCACAATAGCCACGATAGTGCACCTTGAACTTTGACTCTGATGCTATTATATATCTGTATAAGTCCGCAATATATATCTTAGTACAAAGTTTTGAAGCACCAGATGAGCAAAAATTCTTTTTTTAAACCATTCTAAGTTAAGTAATATAGCAGGTTAACATTTGCACTCATTTACCCACTTGGCTTTGTGCAGAAATAGTATATTAATATATTACTATACTTGTGCTTTCATCTGTCTTTCTTTAAGTAAGATGTCAAATATTTCCGCTTTCTCTGCTTTGTTAATATTTGCGCAACACACCGTGAACTTATGTGACGTATTTTCTGTTGTGCAGAGGATTGTGGGTCAAAATGGCCACAAAGCATGCTGGCTTGCATACTGCAAAATCCGACCAAATGTAGTAGGACCTCCTGGGTCTTTTGGCATACTGCATTTTACATACTATGTTTTGGGACATAGACCTACTCAATCTTTTTTTGGCATACTAAATAAAGAGCAGGGTAGTTTGGGTTATGGAAAGCACCCCAAAACCCTAAAAAAAAGTGTGCTAAGACTGTAAATAAAAAAGGATGCATCTAAGTGTTTTGGCGGATGGATACACTGCTGTTTGTTGAGAAGTAGTTCTAGCAAGTAACTATAAACTGCTCACACAGATATGACAAAAATACAAAAAAATACAGTGTGTTTTACTGATCAATTAGCTTGTAGTTTCCTCCTTGTGTTTATGCTAAGCTAGGCTAACATGTCGTGCCACACACATAGACCTGAGAATGATATTAATTCTCTCATACAAACAGAAATGTATTTCCCTCTCTTTACTTCACATTTAAGGCCAGAAAAAGGCCATTCAAAGTGACAGTATTATATTCTGAGGACATGATTCTGTGTTTATGTTCTCCAGGATGGCAAATTAACGCAGACCACCAGCCAAACATGTTGCAGACGTCATGTGAAGTCCTGCTGAACTGAGGTTTTCAGTCACGTCAAAGAAATCTCTCATTAACCACATTTGGCTCCTTCAGCGAGAGTTGAACTGGGATCTGACTGTGTGTAAGTGATGTTTAAATCTCCAGCAGCCAGCAGACGGAGAGCTGAAGCAGCTTGAGGTCTGGCTGCTGATACACACAGTCAGAGTGTCTGATAATGTAGATTTGTCTCCAAATGGAGGTGTGACACAGTTTGCCTTTAGCTACACAGTTTGTACTTAAAACACCCGCAGATTGAGCTTTAAAAGAAAAATCTGCTCTTTTACAGACTGGATCTCTCGTACAGCTTCATATCGGAGGCAATATGTCGGACTTGAGAAGCAGCATGAAATTCAAAACGTTTAACGTCACTATCAAACCCACATCAGTTAAAACTACAAATCTGCTCTGAGGTCTGATGCAATATTCCCCTGCTTTTAAAACTCCATATAGATGTTAAGGGTTATGGTACTTGTTCAAGATCCAATGGACATATTTATTCATTCATTATTATTTCTTCATATTTACGTCAAAGCTGTTTCAAATAACATGAAAACTCTGGAAAAACTTTCATTTAAAGCGCCATACCAGTGCATTTTTGATTTTTTGCCATAAGTAGAGACCGCCCCCATCTTCTTCAAATGTTATTAAAAGTGACCATGTGTTTACTTCAGTAGAACTCAGACTGCATTTTTAAACCCCAATCACTGCCATTTATGTTGACACAGGGTATAGAAACACTGTAGGACACATGAAAGTTGCTAGCTATAGGTGATTCACCCTTCTAAAGAGAACGTCTGCATTTACTTGGTCAAAAATTGCTGAGCCGTGGAGACCAAAGCTATTATGCCGGGAAAAATAGTTCCTTACAAGTGCTGCCTTCCTAGCTTGAATATTAGCATGATGAAGAATTTTGACGCAGACACTCTTTTTAACTAACGTTGTCACACATTTTCAGCTATATTCTGTAACGTCTGTTGAATACGGACAAAATGTAAACAAACACTGTATCTCATAGATAAAACTATTTTTGGAAAAATGGGCGGGGTTTACATAACCTTTGTGGCTGATGTTGGTGAAGCACAATGACATGTAGCAGCAGCGGGATACAAATTTAAGCAGAAACAACACTAAAACCCCGCACCTCTTTTAGTGACTCTGTCAGCTGTAGTTGCACGGTTGTTGTTGTTTTTGTAGGCGAACCAAGAATTTAGCATCTCCTTGGTTTCCTGGATAAAAGGCTAACAATTTTTTCCACTGGTCCATGGATAATTACAGAAAATTAACTCTGTGGTGAACAAAAGTTTAGGACACTGAAAACTGTTATAATATTTAAGGCATAAATATAATCGCCAGAAATAAAAAAAGCTAACATTTGCCAAGAAACAAACTACACCATGGTCACATGTCTTTAAATCACCACTCAGCCTTCAGCTACACTCAGCTACACACACGTTATAATTTGATGAGTCAACAAGTATGTGTATGAACACAAAAAGGCTATAAAGGAGGATGAGCAGTAGATTAGCTTCCATGTTCATGATGACATTTAACCAACAGTCTCCGTAGCCTCATTTAGCTGCTTGTTAGCAACCACCTTTATTAAGACATGAGAGCTACAAAAATCACAAGTATTTACTGAAGTATTTAATGATGCAGAGCAAAACTTGAACGTCTCTTCATCATCAACATCTTTTTGAGGCTTCTGCAGAGTCACTGTGAAGCACAGCGTGGCGGCTCCACCCCCTTTGCCATCTTGACAGCTCCTGACTCTAGCTAACTCCTGGCTAATCCAAAAAGAGGTGGAGCTTGGACACAAACTTTTCGGATGGTCTGTTTTCACATTTAACCGCATAGTTATTATTATCACGGGCTCATTCTCTGGGGGCCGTGACTGTCTGAACAAAGTTTGATCTCAATCTGTCAAGTTGTTGTTGATACTGTCCCTTGAGCCAACATGGCTAAAAAACAATCACATGTCAGCATTTAACATTTTCTCATTAGAGGTTCCTGAAAGCTAACGTGTTTTTGAGGTTTTCTGCACGTCCTGCTTGTAATAAATATCTGCTGCTACACTGGACAATAAGCTGAATTTTAACAGCACACTAGAATTATTTTGTGAACCTCCACATCTTGAGGTTTTGACAGCATGCCTACGGCAGCTGCAGTCTGGCTGCGGCTTGTGGAACAGAAACTAGCTTGAAGTTAGCCAACATCCTCAAAAAGCCAAAGTGCATCACACTGTTGAGTTTGATGTACACTGGGATTGTATTTGCTTGATTAACAAATCTCTTAGTGAATCAAACTCAGCTGATTGCAGCCATTTGTGAAGGTCAGCCCCCCCCCCAGCAGTGTAAAACTGTAAACGTGTGCTGCAGATAGAGAAACCGCAGGGCCTGTTTAAGTTGGCTTGCTAACAGACGCATGCTAACAGAACTGGCTGGACAGAGACCAGCAGCATGAAGCCAGAGCTGCTGGACATGTGTGTTACTGTATGTGTATGCGCTTTTAAGTGGAAAAGCATTAACTGTGTTTATTACATCAAAGGTTTCTGTTGTTATGTCATGTTATGTATTTAAAGTACGGCTGTCACCAGTTATTTCCATCATCGATTAATCTGCAAACCATTTTCTTGAGTAAATTTATTGTCACCTTCCTAAAACATCAAGAAAAGTTGAGAAACTTTCCTAAAGATTTCTTGTTTTGTCTAAACAACATTCCAAACCTGCCAAATATTCAGTTTACAACTGATTAAAACAAGATAAACAGCAAATATTTAGATATGATAAATGTCTATTTCCTCCTCTTCTTGCGGATGCACTCGGTTGTCGGTGAGTGGATCATATGTTTCCATCTCATTAGCAAACCAAGCCTGAACTAATCTGGTATGGAAATGATTTTTTATGATTTTATTTGCATTAGCTTTCTGACACAACATTCCACATTTATCCGCCAATAAGGAATTGTGTATCCTTGTACATCTGGGGAGCACTTTGGGTTCAGTTTTTTGCCTAAGTACATATCAACTCATGCAGGGGTTTGGGATCGAACCTCCAACCCTGTGATCGGCACACAGCCTGCTCCACCTCCTGAGACACAGCCACATTTTTGATAACCAATGAATTATTGTTTCATATTTATTTAAGCCTTAATTTGACCTCCGTGACAGCATGCGCTGTGCACACTGTGTCTTTTCTTTTTCCCCTTGTGTGTTTGTGTGTGTTGGGGGGTGTGAGTGTTCAGGGACAGAAAGTTCTCTTCTTTCCAGCAACACTAGAGCTCCTGTCATCAGTCAGCCTTCATCATTCTCTCACTCCTTTTTCTTTTACGTCTCCCTTTATTTTCAAACACACATCAAGTCTAACATGTCTGAAAACCTCTGTCACCCTTCATTAACTCTGTCACACACCCACACATTATTTTCATTTGTGGCAAAGGGAAAATGTGCACACATTCTCTGAGATGTGTGTTTACAGAGTTCATTTAGATTTGTAAAACGTACAGAACATAAACAAACAGGTTGTATTCACACAGGTTTGTGCTGTTTGTACCATAGATATGTTCTGTGCGGACGCAGAAAGGGACTTCATGGTGCACCAACAAGCTGGCTCAGCCTCCATCACTCCCATCAATCCAGTGTGACCTCAATCTGTGTCAGTAATCTCACCTTGTTCGCTGCTGTTGTCTCCGCTGTGAGATGTGTGTCCGCCGCTGGACGGCCCTGGTGTCCCGGCCGACCGGATCGATGCTGCGTCATCGTGATCTCTGCTCCATGAAATCTGCAGGGAGGAAGAGACAAGAGGACAGTGAGTGAGACACGGATCAGATCAGTGACATCACATGCAGTAGACCAGGGCTTCGATCAGAATGTGGAGGAGCGAAAAGGAAATGACATGCTGTATGGTTGATGATGGTTCTTATATCTTGTCATCTTATTATTCCAGTTTGAGTAAAAGCCAAAGACTCGCCATCAGTTGGGTAACAGACACCAACTCGCCTCATGGTCAAACCTGCTGTCACATTCCCTTTAGATAATAAATTTAAGGGGTGATTGATAAATTCATGGCCTACGGTAGAAGGAGATGAGTCAGCCAGCTCTTGTTTCATGCATGTGCAGTTAAGCTCTTTTGATATTTAGATAGTTACGCAGAAAGTTTGAGGTTATGGACAACATCAGCCTTCATGCAGTCATCCCTCTTTGCCATATTTGAATTCAGAATCCCAATTCTTCACCTGAGCTCATCACCAATTAAATCTACGTAAGCAACGCCTGTTATTCGTTATCCATGTCGAAAAAACGCCATGTAGTAGAGGCTCATAGATACATACAGGCATTTTGTAATCTAGCGTGTTTTCTTCTAGAAAATAGTCACATGACTTGGGCGTAGGGCTGGGAAATATATCAATGTATCGTAAAATTAGATGAGATATCGTGACAGATTTTGGATATCGTTATATCGTGATATGGTGTCAGAGCTTCATTACATTTTCAGAACTTACCAGACTGTTCTTGTTGTTATTTTATTTACCTTTACCCACTTACCTACATTACTGATGCCTGTTTGGCAAATAATGTCATTGGGTTAATACTTGGAGACACCGCCAATAGACAATACTGTCCCAGTATTGAGGTATTTGGTAAAAAATATTGTGATGTTTAGTCATTTTCTCACCTTAGCTGCTTCCACCCTTTAGAATGCACAACAAGTAGTCAGTCAAAACCTACACAATCAATTATTATTGCTACCAACCCATATGAAACTTCACTATCGTGATAGCATTTTCACTTGTATCGCCCAGGTCTACTACAGTGTGACCAATCAGGGAGGAACATATCAGGGTTTATGCTGCCAAATGAGAAAGCAAAAATGGGTGTTTGGGTCAGCATCTCAAAAACACCTCTATATCTGCCCGCTAACAGCAAGAGGCAGCACCAGTCTTTAAAATTAAACAGTGACAGCGGCGTCTCCAAATGGCACCATCTTAGGGCTGCTTAGACGCCCGATTAGTGAGGACACCTGGTTAAAACGTAGTTTTAATTTGAAATGCAGTAATGTGGATGTAGTGTAAATACACCTGGAATTAAAATGTAATCTATAACAGAGACGTTAAGGAAAAACGCATGTTAACATGAGGTGTAAATGCACGTCATGGCTCACACTGTGTTCAGATCTGAGGAAGGTGTAAACGCAAAACGTACAACTTGCATCATTTTCATTTTTCCACGAAACTGTCTTCTTGGTGGCAAAGAAAACATCGGGGTAAAAACAGGGCTTATTGGAGACCAACTTAGCAGCAAATGGTGTCATTTTTCAACTAGTATTACACTGTTAAATCAGGTTAACCATCACAATGACAAAGTTAAGCCAAAAAAATTGCCTAGTTTCACTTTAATTATCCATAACAGAAATAACACAAAGTTAAGAACTTAAAACTTGCTGTATAAACACTCAAAGAGCAGAACTGCACATGCATGTAATGAAAGCCATGTAAACTCACCTCCTTCTACCTGAGGCCATAACTTATCAATCACCCTCCGATACAAACAGTAAAAAGCCCTGAAGTTGGATGTTCCTTTAGCAAGAAGTCCTAGACAAGAGGTCCAGATCTCAGGGTTTCACACTCCTGAATGAGTGTCAGTTCAGTTTGTAGCATCACTGTATGGAAGCTTGTGTAGTTTTGTTTTTATCTTGTTAAGACACTCATCATGTTGAAGTGCTGGATGGGAATGTCAAACATGTGCAATATAGAACTCGCAGTGACAACTTTTGTCAGTCCACATTATGTTAGATATAACAGAATTATCTCCCATAAGCATCACAGCTCCACCTACAAAAAGTCAACCTGAATAAATACAAAAGGAGCATCAATGTCCCAGCCACAGTGTCTGATTGACAGGTGATCTGTCCATAAACACCTCATCTGTGAGCGTCAGTAACAAAGACGGATGCTGAAAAACACAAATGTTACAGGAGGATTATCAGTTTATCATCCGACCAAAAGGAGGTTCTGGAAAATGAAACCAGAGCTTTGGAGCTGCTGGTCATCTGACACTATTTGACATCTGAATGCGGCCTAAGCTGCCTGAGTTCACACTTCCAGGTGATTAAAGGGTTAAAGGCCTGACAAGTGGCTGCTGAGAGCCTCACTGCGAGGCCAATCCAAAACTTGCTCCACTGGCTCAGAAAACAGACACAAGCCGACTTTTCACCTCGATTATTGCTGCTTCTCTGAGAAAAGAAAGAAGTATTCACAAGGCAGAGAGAAGAAAAGAACAAAGACCTGTGCGTAGTGTGTGTGTGTGTGTGTGTGTGTGAGAGAGAGAGTGCGTGTGTGTGATTTAAAACCAACTTATTTCCAACAGCAGATGTGACATCTGCAGCTGGATGATAAAATCTATCTGCTTACACTCTGTTAGAATATCAGATATGTTTAATAAATCCTGTAGAACTTCTTCGTTGGCCTGCAAAAATTAAATAACGTAGAGTTTGACAAAATAATCTCAACTCAATGGCACCTCATGACTTTTTTCTGGAGCTTTCAGCCACATATCAGGGTCAGTTAGGAAGAATTTGACTTTTGTTTGTGTCTTTGCTACATTCCCACTAAACATTTTCAGTAAAGTACCCAAGATATCCGTACTTACATGTACCTGAACATTAGACCACCCTTCAGAGGGTCAGTGGTTCAATTCCCAGCTTTTCCAGTCAATTTGCTCTTGAGCAAAACACTATACCCTTATTTCTAAGTGTGTGTGTGTGTGTGTGTGAGTGTGTGTATCACTTCGCATGGTAGCCTCTGTCCCATGTGTAACTATGAAAGACTTGAGTTAAATAGTTAGTTCAAGTACAAGTGAACCAAATAAACGAGAAACTCGAGCTCGACTGATATTATCAGTTGATAGCGGCCTGAAACAGATGTATCGGTATCAGCGTAATGTTCTCTGATATACACTAATAAAACTGTTTCATTATGACCGGAAAAAATGCTTTGACTAGAGATTTCAATGGTGTAATTACATAGTTTGTACAGCAGAGGGTGGTCTA
>JAQLOL010000019.1:11238548-11261828 GCA_029783665.1 Naso thynnoides
ATATATATAGACGATATATCGGGTATCGGAATTTTCTTTCTCTCTAACATTGGCTAATATATTTTATCCAATATTTTGCTCTCTAATATTAGCATTGGCCCAAAAAATCCCGTATCTGTCCTAAAAGAAACAATTAACTCGTAATGCTGTACATCTAGTAGAAAAAAACAAGGTATTGAGAAGGATATAAACTATTATTCACCCTGTGTGAACAGCTTCTGAGTTAATGAGAGAAAACCATAACTTGTAGATGCATGAAAGCCTGAATTATAAAGTAAGTCTCAGTGTTTTCTGTCGTCATCAGACAATAACACAGCGCCTCTCCCTGAACAGTCTGTAGCTCCTTGAACAAATTGCATAAATGTAAAAAGAGGAAATAAAGCAAGAAAAGAGCTGATTTTGAGCTCGTGGTGTAGCTTTGTTTAACGTCATCATGGCGCTGTGGGATCTGCAGCAGAATATATTTCAGTGTAAATATTCAGTTTCCAGCGAGTGACAGCAAGCTCACCTGATCCATGTTGTTCCCTGACGACCTGATGAAGTCCTCGCTGTCCGACTTGTTTCCGTCTCTGTCGTCTATAACCAGATCGATCGGCATTTTCCCTTTCAAACAGCTGATGTATCGATGACAGAAGTTGTCACAAAGTTCATGAACCTGGAAAAAAAATTCACCATTAACGAAAACATCTTGTGCTTTTCATAACAACAGCATCATTCCATAGTAGACCCAAATGATCTCTTAATCTCTGCAAATAAAGATTCTGACAAATATAATGTGCATACACACATGTACGTTAAAGGAATGTTACAAAGAAAATAGATTATAACGTTTGTTTTGAGGAATGATTTTGGATTACCAGCACAGAGGAGATCTTTGCCTTAACTGCTATGCCTTAAACTGAGGATGACTAAGTAATGAAAGGTCAAAGGTCACTGACCTTCTCCAGCTCCAGGAGGTGGAAACGCAGCACTTGTATCGACTGGATCATCTGCAAAATAAATAAATATCTAAATAAATATTCAAAAAGAAACTTTAATGACATAAAAGTATTTAAAGTCATTATATTGTTAAAATAATAACAATATTGATTAGAATAATTCTCACCAAATTATCCAGCTCTGGGTTTGATGAAAATAAAGGCCTCTCTGATCGAATCTGAACACAAAAAATACTTCAGGTTCATTTGTGGTTTCAGTCATTTCAGTTCAACCTCATTTGCAAATTTGTTATCTCAGAAAAGAAAAATAATCTCCCCTTTTATTTCCATTTTATTAATGACACACTGATATTTTAGTAATCTTTCATTGCAGGACTTTTCTTTGTATTGCAATATTTTTTTATATTTTCACACCTTCATATTTCGATTCTTGTTAACTGAACAGTTTGACTGAGTTTTAATCACACAATGCACAGGAAGTTGGATAAACAGAAAATTATTTGGGGCCCACAGCTCATTTTTGCTCAGACATCATCTGGAGGACAAACTGGCTCTTTGTGATCCTGCAGATTTAATCCGTTTGAACTGTGACGCGGATGAAATGTGTTTTTGTACCTGTTTGGAGAAGACTGCGATGTCCTCATTGAAGGAGTCCGAGGAGCAGACGTCTCCTCCAGCCACACCGCTCTCTCTCGGCGTGCAGGTTGCCAATTCACATTTTTCAAAAATCAGTGCAAGCAGAGGGAATAACGGATGTCTGCAGGAGGAAGAGGGAGAGGAGGAGGAGGAGGAGGAGGAGGGATCAGCCCAGGCTGCAAAACTGTGACACAAGTTTCCTGCTGCCTCAACTTTAATACAGAAATTCAGATTAGACTGAAAAACAGATATTTAAAAAAGCAAAAATGTTACTGCATCATCTCTCAGCAGATTCTTCACTTACTCTGAATGATG
The DNA here is from genome assembly GCA_029783665.1 of Naso thynnoides. Taxonomy (NCBI): domain Eukaryota; kingdom Metazoa; phylum Chordata; class Actinopteri; order Acanthuriformes; family Acanthuridae; genus Naso; species Naso thynnoides. The sequence goes on from JAQLOL010000019.1 coordinate 11,240,438, forward strand.
CACAAACATGAGAACAAAAGTTTTTTCAGGGACTATTCCTTAAGTAGAAAGGGAACTTTCAAACTGTTTATGTCAGTTGAAAAAATGACGGATTTTAAAAAAAAACTGTATTTGCGAAAAAGCAGAAATCTCAAAAACAGATGTAAATGTATAAAACACAAACTATCTGCACCAGAGGAAAGTGAGAAAATATGTAGTGAAAAACACAGAGGAGGCTGAACTTGAACCTGGGATGAAACTCATAGTCGTGCTCTTGATGCAAAGGCGGGAATATTACTACCCACAGAGATGGAACAAACAAATTCCCCTCAAAAACAAAGCAAAGAAAATATTTTATTTTTTAATATGTCTATATTAAAAAACAACAAAAAGCACAAGCAATAACTAGTTACAAACTAGTTAAAAAGAGGCAAATTTAACTAAGCTGAAAAAGTATGTTTGAGCATTAAGATGTCTATGAATTAAGTCAAAAAAACAGGAAAACAAAAGCATGCGTGACTTTTTGAAGGAAGAGTCTCTCGATCTTTGCTTTCAGCTTTTCTGCCATAGCATTTAAAAGTTGCCGCACATTTCTGACAGAGAGTTGATAAATTGTTTTAAAGTTACTTCAAAAGAAAGAAAAGAAGTTTGAGCAGCTGTGGTGTGAAGTACCCCAGTACATTCACTGCAAGTACTGCACCTAAGTACAATTTGAAGCGCTTACATGTTGGACTTTTATTTCTTTTTACTCCACTACAGCTGAAGTTACTTTGCAGGCAAAGTTATTGAAACATTATGAGCAAATCAAATTCAACACATTTCCACGATAATGTTTAAATATAAGTTAAAGACCCGCTGCAGTGTTCCTACACGTCATTGTGCTTTGTCAACATCGGCCACATTGGTTACATAAACCCCACCCATTTTTCCCAAAATAGCTTTATGTATGAGATGTGGTGTTTGTTTACAATTTATCCATAGTTAATAAATGTTACAGAAAGTATCTGAAAATGTGTGACAGTTTAGTTAAAAAGAAAATCTGTGTCAAAATCCTTCTTCACGCTAATATTCCAGTTAGGAAGGCAGCATTTGGAAGGAACTATTTTTCCAGGCGTAATAACTTGGGTCTCCACGGCTCCTCTCTCTCTCTCTCTCGCTCAGCGATTTTAGACCAAATAAATGCAGATGTTCTCTTTAGCAGGGTGAATTACCCAAAGCTGGCAACATGTCCTATATTTGTTCTATACCCTGTTTCAATATGAATGGCAGTGAATGGGGTTTATAAATGCGGTCTGAGATCTGATAAAGTTTGCACATGGTCACATTTTAACAACAACATTTACAGAAGATAGGGGCGATCTCTGCTAATGAAGACAAGTCCAAAACAGACTGTTATGGGCCTTTAAGATTAGCTTAGCGTTGCAGTTATATGAAGACAATAAAAAGCTGAAAAGAGCCTTTTTTCTGCATAATCAGTACTTATACTTTTAATACTTTGAGTTCACTTTGCAGCTCATATTTGTGTGTTTTTGATTTAGTACTTTAACTTGCAGTCAAGTATTTTTAGGTAGATTTTTTTCTTAAATAAAGGAGCTGAGAACACTTTGGTCTTGAAGCAGCACAGCCACTTCGTCACACTGCCACACAGCACAGTTTAAGCTGGTCTGGCTCAGCTCGGCCTGGAATGGAACAACTTGTTGCTTCGTCCCAAACAAAGAAAAACTAAACAGATAAACATACAAATACAACAAGGACTATTTTCTGAAAACTATTTTGAAAAGTTACTGTTTTCCTAATCAGTCCTGTTGTGTTTTTGTCATTTTTTTTCTCAGTGTCAGTAAACTCATCATCATACCCATAAATGGCGTCTTTGTCCCTCTTGACGGCGTCTCCAGCTGTGGCAGCCATGCTGCTGCTGCTGTGGGTGGACTGGGCGTACTGGTGTGGAGGATACGGCCCGGCAGCGGCAGCGGCGGCCAGATGCAGAGAGCGGGCAGCGGCGGCATGGGGGTGGTGATGGTGGTGTGGGTCTGCGTACACCCCACCCACCCCCTCCAGCCCGTAGTGGGCCAGGTCTTCATACTGAAACACAAAGATAAGAGATGTGTGACCTTTGACCTCTTGAGCTGTTCGCTGACCTCAGTGCAGGTCAAGATGCCTCAAACTGTGATCGATGGATGTGATAAAAACAAACTGGGTTCAGAAGCAGGCGGAGAGCGTTTAACAGACTAAACTTACACTCGAGTTTAACTTGAAAGCAACGACGTCAAACAAAAAAACAAAAACAAATTTGGTGACAAAAACAAAAAAAAAGAAGAGTAACTTGCTGGTTTTGTTCCAACAAAACAACAAGACTTTGGGTTTGTGGATTTTCTAAGTATGAAAAAATTGTAAATTTAACATTTGATAGAAAATATATTTTTACACACAATAGTGTCATAGAGTCGTACAGAATGAAACAAACAAAACAACCTGAAATTTCACAATAAGCAGCAAACATAATCTACAGGTGTTCCTCTTATTTTGTCCACCCCTGTTTACTTTCTCTCATGTGACGAAATCTGTTTCGTTTTTACAGTGTCTAGATTAGCCCAGAGTCTGGATGGGACTTTTGTTTTTTGTTTGAGTTCATCTTGTTTTTAGTGTTATATTTGTCCATGGATAATGTTTGATTGGGTAAGCGATTGATTGGTGGATGATCAATTGATTGATGGTGAATAATGGGAGGAATGTCTCTCCTTTGCCCTGTCTGTCTTTTCTCAAACCGCAGTGGAAATAAGTGTTGCAACTTTTTTGCGTTAACCTTGATATACTTTAATACCGTATTCATTTGGATATTGTATAATTATGTCAAATAAAATCATTCATTTAAATGATAAATATGTTTTTAACTTTTAAATAACTTATTCTTACAATTTAAGAAGATTTTGTAAAACAAATAAATCAGTATGTTAACTTTAAAAAACAGACATAACGCAGAGAAATGAAACTATTTTTGAGAAGTTTTTCACAAAATAAAGTCTAAGAATAAAACAAGATAAAGACGTTTCTGACAGCAAAGCTGAACCTTAAGCTGCTTGGTTTGCACTGTGCAGCTGTTCCTATTATTATGTCCACCCCCCTGTTTATTTTGTCCAACATGATCATTCCTGTGATATCCTGAAATTAAACGTTCAACTATTTTTTATGAGATATTATGACTGAAAACCAAAGAAAAGAAAAACTTAATTTTCAGATTACAATCAAAGCCATTAACTTTTAACTTTTTAACTGTTTAAACTCTTCCTCAAAGTATTTTGACGCTTTCTAAAAAAAAAAAAAAAAATTAACTTTTTTTTTTTTTTAAAGGTTTCGACTGAGTAATTCTCTATGTTTACATTGTAAGCAGAGGGTGGACAAAATAGTATGAACACTTAAAAACAGTGGAAATGTCAAATACTGTCATCAAGTTAAATCAACCTCTATAAACTGAGACTAAATGCAGGTATGACTTTTCATTTTAAATAATATTCTTAATGTTTGAGCTTCTTTTACATTTTATGAACTTTTTGGATGAAAAACAAGTTTGCTTGTGAAGCTCAACAGGATTCAGTTTTATTCTCTGAAAGAAAACAGAATTACTACTAAAATAAATGCTTAAAATATAAGTTTACTTCATGTGCATGCTCTCTCACATTAAATAGAAAGTGATTTTGTGAAACAAAGCGAACGTCAAAACAAGTTCAAATATTTAAAATACTAACAAACAAACAAAAAAAATAGTCAATTAAAGCCACCAAGGTTGGTTTTTTTCTTTTTTTAGAGAGTTTCTGTCTATATGTGCACATGTGCAAGTAAGATCACACAGATTCTAAAAATCTGTCAGAAACAAGAAAAAACACAATGTGGAAATAAATATTTATATATTTAATTTCAAAAATATGATTTTACCTTTTGTATTCATAATGGCGTTTGTTTCTTATTTTTTGTTTTTAACCAACTTAAAATTTCAGATAATGTAGCATTCTTCTGCACTGGGTGGACTAAAAATCAATATACATATATTTTTTTATTATTGTTAATATTTTTTCTTTCTTAAAATATATGTAGGCCTATTAGTGTAATTAGTTTTAATTAGTTTTATTTATTTATTTATTTATTTATTCTGTTTCTGTCTGAACAAAAGCAGCTGCAGGTCTCAACTGCGACCAAACATTAGCTACACGGTACCTAAATAAAATATTTGTCCTATAAGGAATTTAAAAGTTTGAAAAAAAAAAGTTCTCAATAAAGTGGCTCTTTGTTTTTTCAGGTAGCTTGTATCGATCAATGATCAATAAATCGCAGTTTAAACTTTGACCTCGTCGATCATGTTAATAAAATGTTTTTGAATTAGAAATATTTACGTGTGACTCCTTTAATCAAACGCTCTTCATTCACGGTCTGATGCTGCTTTGTTCCGGTTCAACTGATTTTATCCGCCGTGAAAAATCAAAACTAAACGTTTTTCTCCACAAACCGAAGCCGCGAGCAAACAAACTGCTGCACGTGAGACAGACGATGTGTTTGTGTGAGTTTACAGCCTCTTCATAAAGTGTGAACACTCACTGGCTGCAGACACAAACACGTTATAAACTGAATTTTAGTTTGAAGGTAAAAAGTTTGAAAAGTTCACAGAAACACTAAAAACAAGTTTAACGGAAGAAAGAAGAAACAAATAAATAAATTTAAAAAATAAACTTAACTGGAGAAAAAATTAAAACCGTAAACAACATAAATATATATATACATAAATCTCTTCCTTAGTTCCTTAGTTCTTTCGTCTGCGTGTAAAATAATAATTGTATTAAAGCTGCGTCAGTGACTCTGTTGCAGTTTTTACTGACGGAATCAAAACTTTAAGGCGCGCGGTACGTTGAAATGTTTTATAGAAATCTCTTGTAATTAATCCAAAGTGACAGAAAACGGTGAAATTTCATTTGTTTTTTTCTGGTAAAATGTTGAATTATTTTTGCGCACGGGAGAAGTTTGTTTCCTTACTAGAACGTGAAATTTAAATTGATAAAAATATTGATAACAAGTAATGTTGATATTAATAAAACATAATCATATTTCTGAATGAAGCTATATTTAATCATTCAGTTTCTTATCTGTTTGAACAAAACTGATTTGTTGTTTTCTACAAATCCAAACTCATTTCCTGGAGTTCATTCCTGCTCTGAAAGTCAAAGTTGTGCAGCTGAACTCAAAGCTGCAAACAAACCGTCTCCTCACTCTCATCATGTCTCTGCGCTCTAATAAAAGTTGATTTTTACGCACCCGTTGCGCCATCGGCCGCGTCTCTCCGCCCGAACTCCAGGTGACTCCTGCGGGGCAAAACACTCATCCAACTCCCCGCAGCGGAGCGTTAATCAGTTAATCCCGTGTGTAACGAGTGTAACCCAGTCCAGCCGCAGAGAGAGACGCACAGACCCGCACAGCGCGGCAGCAGCAGGTTCCTGCAGGCTCCGCTCTCCGCGGGAAACGACCGACGGCGACGCTCCGCCAACAGCAGCACCAGCGCGGGCAGACACTGTCCTGCTCCCGGCCTCCAGCTCCAAGCAGCACCACCTAAACAACCAAGCGTTCAGTCGGCAGGCAGAATCCGATCAGCGGACATCCAAAGCGGGGCGTCACAGTCACGCAGACCCGCCCGCTGCGCTCGAGCCGGGGCCGTGCGGCGCTGTCTTCTGCGCGGAGGTGCGTTCAAATCCCCATCGCAGCTCCGGCGGAGCGGCTTCCTCCTCCCTGAACAGGCCGTCCGGGTGTGAGGGCAGGGAGGGAGGGGGGTGGGGGGGAGGGAGGCGTGGGGGACTAGTTTCTTCTCTCACTTAAAGGAGCAGACTCGCTGCGCGTCCCCGCAGACCTGCCAAGGCGCGTCACCGCGAGGTGCGCTTGATGAAAGGAACGTGACTGAAGCGCGGTGACACAACATGTATTTTAAGATCATCTAAAGTTTGTGTAACTTCTTTAGCCCCTCAACAGGAAAACAAAAGTCCTTTAAAAAGAGAAAATAATTCGGTAAAGTCGAAGCAGAGCTGGATCCGCAGACCTTCAGGCTGCAGGTTTACTGCGACAAGAAGTTTGTGGTAATTTGATTAACTGCAAATGCGTCGATTTATTCTGTCTGCGCCAAAAGCACCAAGCGAACTGAACTGGGGGAGGAGACACACAAGCCTGAGCCCCCATTTTACCTGCGCGTTACTCTGCACTTTGCATTTTGTTGTGTCAGTGTTTGTCCTTGAATCTGTCGAAAACATGCGGATGGAACTTACAGAAACAAACAATTCACCAAAACTCTTTACTTTTGGAACTTTTTTTAACTGCACACATCAATCACGAGTTACAGTGAGGAAACAATTTCATAAGTTTGACAGCACCATTCAGTAACTGACATGTAAATATTTTGCCAACCCGTGAACACTCAAGCAGAGTCCATCATTCCATATCCAGCTTTTCTTTTCTTTTTTTTGTAATATTCTCCTTTTTCAGCTACTCGCTGAGGATGGAGCAGTAACAAGTTACTTCTGTTATCAAAGACATGAAAGCTGTAATTTAAAAAAAGAAATCATGTCAGAGTGTAAATGTTCAGATAAACTGTCTCTCACGTGTGAGCGCAGCCTGCTGACCTCCTGGACTTCAGCGCCATCTAGTGTTTGCAAAGTGTTATCAGACTGGAAAGCTCCTGCCAAATGTTGAAAGATGTTTCATGCAGATTTTGCTCAAATTTCACGAGAGACATTAAACTTTAAAACTCACTGCAGCTAAAATGTATTTCGTCTGAAAGATCCTGAAATTCAACATCAGACTGAATACTTACCCAACTTTTCACAGCTGGAACCTTGAAATAATTTGCAGAATCTGAGCAGAGAACAAAAATCGCAGTAAAACTTTTAGATCCAGAAGGAGATCCAAAGATTAAAGACTACAAGAAAAAATGCTAAAGACAGAAAAATCAAATATGGTCAAATAAAGCCAAAAAATAACCACATGCACACACACACACACACACACACATACACACACACACACACACACACACACACACACACATCTATATAGATAAATATGGGCTATATAAATGTGATAAGTGATGTAAGTTTTTCTTATTTTATAAAATAATGTAACTTATCACATTTGATTACTTTTGGATCATATACAGTTTTGGGGGTAACTAATTATATGTAATGTAATTACGTAGGCCTACTTCAATTACCAAACTTTGGTCAGTTACAGTTTCTGAGAAAAAATGTGTAGGCTAATTAAATTAGTCCTACAGTTACTCAGGCACTGTTAACGATTGCAAAGAGGGTTACACCTGAATATTTTCAATCAAAAGCTTCGGCTACATGTTGAATAATGTTCATTTTGTTGCTTCGCATGTTTTTGATGTGCACAATGACTTCTTTCGTCATTTCCAGTTCAGGTCGTTCAGTAAAGTTTGATGCTGTTCTGACGCTTTTGATTTGTTCTCTTGTATGAATCTGCAGCGCCTCACGTCTGACATTAACACTGTCTGTCTGAAAATGGTTAAAAGATGAAAACATTTGTTACAAATTTAGACATATAATTAAAAAGTAATCAAATGTTATAAGGTAGGCCTACATTACCTTGATAAAGGAAGAAATAGTTACATTATTCATTGCATTTTAAAATTTTAATAGGATAACTAGTAATCTGTGACCTGTTACATTTCCGTGTGTGTGTGTGTGTGTGTGTGTGTGTATCTCACTGTAAGAGTAGGTTTCATCTTCAGATAAATTATGCTTGCGTGCCCCCTGGAGGCGACAGTGTCCATTACAACAAATCTACAGCAATTCATGGAGGCTACAGAAATAAAAATGAATAAACAGGATGAATCTGAAACTCTTCTCTCTCTGAAACTCCAATGATGAAGGAAACCACGTGACTGATGACGTTCGCAGCTTCAGCGAAAGCTTTGCTCAGTTCAGTGTCCAAATCACATGACCTGCATTTGAGTCGATTTGAGTTAATCCAATAAAGTCTTCGAACCATAAAAATAACTTAAGCTAATTTAATCAATTATCCTTCAAATCATTGTGACTCATGAAACATCGCAGATGAAGTTAAAAACAAGTTTACAGTCTTGTAATTTTTTTACGGGAGCTTTTTGAATCATTAAATTCTAACACACTGAGCAGTGAGATCTGCAGCACTGAATGAAAGTGTTTTAGATTTAATACTTTTGTGGCCTTTTTTTATGTGTTGTTGAGCTTCACCTGCGGGCTGCAGTGAGTCTCTGAACCAGCAGGGGTCACTGTGTTGCCGCATTTGGCTCCTTTATGGGCACAAATTAAAACAAAGGCCCCAAACTTCACTTTTATCGGCACCCAGTTACTTAACAGCAACTTACTGAAGTGAAACCTGATGATAAAAAAAGCCCTAGCGTTTAATCAGATGATGGCAGAGCAGATCCACAAACCTGTCTCAGGTGTTCAGCTCAGGTGTTCACACAAAGTGACTTCCAGGACGAGTGTGTGTTGTTGTTTGCTCAGCCAGCGAGCTGCTCGAATCACAAACATCAGCCAAAACACCTCAGCTACAAACACGAGCTTTGTTTACTGACAGAACGAGTCAGGCACAGTTCATCATCCAATGAATGGGATGCACAAAGTCCCGCCTCTCAAGGATGCTGCACCTGCTGCACCTACAAGAGAAACTTCAAAATAAACGGACAAAAAGATTAAATGCAAAGAGAAAATAAAGGTAATGGTGCAAAAAAACTACAAAATCTGTACTAAAAAAAATTATAAAATAGCATTTCATTTGTAAAAACTAGTTGCTCAGCAACGTGTCACCTCCACCTGACCCTGTGTTCCAGCCTCACAGACCTTTTGTTTTTTGACTTTAACAAAATATCACCTGAAGCTCGGTGGATTTTAATATTTACACCATGAAGTCAGTGACCCTGTTGCTGAGCCTCCGCAGCACGAGGTCCAGATGACGTTAAAAGAAAACTAAGACAGAAAACACAGAATCACAGTCAAATAAGCTGTAGATGCTGTAGAGCAGATGTGGACACACAGCTGCAGCGGCATCGCTTGACCACTAGATGGCGCTAAAGCTGTGGCCAATGTCCTTCTCAAATAAATAAATACATAAATAAACAAACAAATAAATAATAAATAAGTAAATGAGGCAGAAGAAGAGCACTGACATGATGTCCTTCTGGTCAGCTGAGAGCAAACGGATGATAAACTGGAGCTCTTATTTTGAAGAATAGTTTGCAGGTACTTGTGAGCAGTAGAAAGTGAAGTATCAGAGCAAATACAACAAAGTATATCAGAGTATCGTGAATAATTTAAGTTTTAATCAGGAAATAAACCACAAATTCACAGGAACGACTGAACTGTCATAGATCTAAACTTCTTCACACAACTGTTGCGTGTACTACTACTTCAACTGATACTACAGCTGCTGCCGCTGCTGTCATCATCAGCCTACTTCAAGAATTGACAACGGAAGAGGATGTTTTCAGTTTAACATTTCTGCACTATGAGGTAAATACTGCTCAACTCAGGTCTTTACTGCAGTAAAAGTGCAGAAGTATTCTAAGAGAAAAAAAAGAAGTACTCATTCTAATTAGTTGAGCCTTTCACATAGTTAAACTATAAACTACATTATTGGATTAATACAACTGCTGGTAACAGTGCATACCACTACACCATGTACTCAAAGTATTCAGGTAATACTACTAATAATGCTGCTGCAGTGCTACTACTAAAACTACAACTAGTAAGCTGGCTGTACTACTGCTGCTTGTTGCTACTATGGATTAAAGCGACCACTGCAACTGTGACAACTACTACTACACTGTCACTATTACCAGTACTACGCCAGCAGGTACCACTACTGCAACTGTTAATTTAATAACATTACTTCAAATACTGTAACCAGAACTACAACTACTACTGTTTTTATTACTAATGCTGATTGCCAACTACCACCATTCTACTACAATCACTACTCTACCTATTACTTTTATAGCCACTGTTACAAATAAAAATACCACCACAGCTATTTTTATAATAAGTACTTGATTACTACTAGAGATACTCTGAGTCACTACTGCTTCTGTCAGTGCTGCTGCTTTTTGTTTCTGTTGCTTATATTTAATAGTAATAATCATTTACACGATACTTTATTACACTATTACTAGAAGTACTTTTGTATTACTGGTGCTTATTTCAGTACTGCTACATGCCCACACAGTGTCATAAGTGACGAAAACACAACATTACTGTTCTTAATACTACTAATGTTATTATATGGTAATAGCACGTGACTCTGCGGTCCTTCGGGTCTGACGTCACCCGCCCCCCCTCCTCCTCCTCCTCTTCCTCAGTCGCTCCGCTCTGCCTGCGCTCACTGAATCCAACATGGAGTAGAGAGGAGATGGGGCTCGTCCGGGGCCATCCTCACCGACACCAGCGCACCATTTTCGGTCACCGCATACCAGCCCGGGCCGGCGGGGGAGGAGGTAGAGGAGGCGGCCGAGGAGGAGGAAGAGGAAGAAGAGCAAGAAAAGGCGTAGGAGGTGGAGGAGGCGCTGGAGGAGGTCGGATGCGGCTCTTCCGATGCGCTCCAGTAATTGAGGAGTGAAGGGAGACGAAGAAGAAGAAGAAGAGGAGGAGGTGTTGGAGGAGGAGGAGGAGGAGGGGGAGGAGGGAGAGAGACGAAGATCCGAGAATTCGCACGTCGGGAATCAAGAACCGAGCGGAGAGCGCGAGAACCGGATCCGCCGCCGCTTCTGCCGCTGAAGGGCGAGGAAACATGAAGACTCCGCACTGTGCAGCCGCGGCGGGAGCTCATTATTACCGGAGGTGAAACGGAAAAAAATGAGCGAGGACACGCGCCCAGACGAGTGTGTACCCCCCCCCCCCCCCCCGTTATTAATTTGTATGATTATCACTGGCTGCTTACTGACGCGCCGCCGCTGCGCTTCGTGCATGAATCACATGGAAACGGTTTGCTGCTGCTATGTTGTTGTGGGCTCGAGTGATGAGGGGGTGCGGGGCCCTTCCTCATCCTCCTCCTCATCCTCTTCTCCGGAGGAGGATGGAGAGGTTGGTTGAGGTCGGAGAGATTTCACAGGCGGGAGAAGCGTGTGCAGCCTCCCGCAGACGTGATCCAGTCAGAGAGGAGGCGGCGGAGGTGCAGTTTGCAGACAGAGGAGGCTCTGCAGGGACACACATGCAGCTCCCAGCATTCCTCCATGTCCCGTGTTTGCATGTTGTCCTTCATTGAGGAGCGGAAAGGAACATGTTCCTCCTCTTCCTCCTCTCTGCCTCTCAGAATGAAGCCACCGTGTTGTGACTCATCATCAGGGAGTCCACAGGTTGTGACCACTTCAAACAGACGCTGATTTTCGTCCCTCACATCAGAATCTGTTTCTTCGTGAAGCAGTGAGATGCAAAACAGGATGAAGGTTGAGAATCAGGATTTTTTTTTTTTTTTTTTTGCCAACATGGTTTTCACTGAAGGAATGCTGCTTGATAATAATGTTGCATAACAGTCAACATGTACACATGAGAAGAAGGGACAGAAAAACAATCTGAAATATGAAATGTAATAATAATATTTGGCAATAATTCTAATATGGCATAATGCACCAGAGGCATAATATGAAGATGCTGACTTTTGATTTTGGAACAGGTTTTGACATGGGTTAGTCCGATTGTGGCCTTCATCCTCTCATGACCTCGTTGGACCTCAGTGTGTCAGTGATGGGAACTTTTTTACTGAAACAGATCATTTGACTCAGCAGGAAGAGTCGACTCTTTCGGCCTCCAGCAGCTCCTTGTTTAGTTTCACTTTTGTCTTTCATAATCATCCAAATTTAGCAACTTTTTTGACCTGCGATTTGGTCATACCTAAGATTAGAAAGTAAGTAAGTAGCCTTTGAGAGCCATGAGGGCTCATAGGAGCTTATCTCCTCATTCTGTAGCGTAGAGCGTCTTGATGTATGAGTACAACCCTTGGACACGACGTTAGCGTGTCGCAGGGACTTACCCCCAATCCAACCCTTGATGCTGAATGCCAAACACGGAGGTATCAGGTGCCATTTTTATAGGCCAGTCTTTGGTATGACTCGACCAGGGATTGAACCGCCGACCACCGACCTCCCAATCTCACTGCGGACTCTCTGAACACAAGGCCGCCGAGCTTGTATACCTGAGATTATGTTTTCCAGAACCCTGTGATTTCACAGTGTTCCTGGTTTGAATAACATAAAAAATGTTATTACCAAAGTGAGACATTCAGTATTTTATTTAACAAATATGTTTAAAGGAGCATCCCAGTTTATTCTTGATTTGTCTCCATTAGCAGCGATCAGCCCCTTCTTCTACAAATGTTGTTGTTAAATGCCACCATGTTTAACGTTAGTACATGTCAGACTACATTTCTAAGGCCATGTTTACATGGGAGCACTAACACTAAAAATGGAAGTCCTACCTTTGCGTCTTCAAAATATGTCCGCGTTTATACAAATAAAAGCGCTGTAGTATGCATTCCAGGCCAGTAGTCGACAGTATAAGTTTGTAGTGACATACTGTTGGAGCTGCAAAAGTTGTTTACTTCCTGTTGCTGCTAAGCCCTAAGCAGCCACAAATTAAAGGAATTCAGCAATAGACTGACTTCTAAAACTATGCTGCTAACACTTAAATGTGCCTCAGTCGACTGTCGTCATATTCGGCTTCCTCTGAGCGCACTGTGGATTGTTTTATCAGAGTCTAATAGTGGCTAGAGTGGAATGCATTGACTTGCGCTAGCCTTAGCATTAGCGTTGTCACTGCGTTTACAGGCATGCTGTTTGACAGTTTACACAGAAGGTTCCAGTTTCAAAAGATTGCACTCTGGAACCGAGTTTCAAACTTTACGGTTTCAGGGGCACCGGCACGCCGTTGTCATGTAAAAGGAAGGCCAAACCGCAGCAAAAGTGTTTCGTTTCATGTGAAAACTTGTGCCGTCTAGACTGCGTCTAAACCCCATTCACTCCATGTTGACACAGGGTATAGAAACACTGTAGAGCTCCGGGTGTCACGTGACTCAGGTTGTTCTGAATGCCATGTTGGCGGGAAAAGCCTAAGTGAAACTGAATGGCGCCAGCGCTGATTTCAAGCTGTCAGAGTTTGCTTCACGCTTTAAATCTGTGGAAATTGAACAACATATTGCAAAACTTGATAGATTAAACATTTCTGACCCTTACAATGACCCCGGTGTGCTTTTCTCAAGTACTGAGACAGCTGGAACGGACAGTTTTCTGAAATGCAGTATCCAGACATCTACAATTAATATTACCTGATCAACTTTCCTTCGTCCTACTCCAGAGAGTTTCTGAAAGCCTGCACGTCCACGCCACAATGCACATGTCTAGCATTCTTTGATGAAAACAGAACTGTCAGAAATGGTAATAAAAGCATGTAAAATAAACGAGATATTACAGTTAGGACGAGTTGGATTCTGTGCTTGATATGAAGTGATCACTACATAAGCGGAGTCTGTTGCCTGTCAGTTTGGTTCTTTTGCTTTTAGTTCAGTTTTGAGTCAGTAACATTAATCCATTTCTGTCACCTTTGAGGATCTTTGGGAGTCCGATAAAATGCTCTCTCTTTGCTTGTCCCCGATTTTTTTGTCATCCCGTTGCAAAACAGCTATCCACCATGTTTACTTTTATGAATACAGCAGGCAAAGAGACAAGTTGTCTTCTGGCAGTGGTATGTCTGGCAGTAATTTGAACAGTTTCCTGACAATTTGGCGCTGTTTTGATTTTGACTGTTGCATCCTCGGTTTGCATGATGTCATCTATCGGAGCTCTGTGGGACACATGGAAGTTGCCAGGTATAGGTAATTTACCCTTCTAAAGAGAACATTTCTTCGATCAAAAATTGCTGACGAGAGAGAGAGAGAGAGAGAGAGAGGAGCCGGGAGCCGTGGAGACCAAAGTTATTACGCCTGGAAAAATAGTTCCATACAAGTGCTGTCCTCCTAGCTCGAATTTTAGCATGAAGAAGGATTTTGACACAAAAAAGAAAAAAAAGAAAAGATAAAAGATGTTGACTTACAGAAAGGAGCCGCCGTCCTTCGTTCATTTCAAGGGGCCGCCTCGCTCATGAGTGACTTTGTCAGATCGTCAAACAGCATCTGAGCTCCATCCCTTAAATTCTGGCCTCATCCATCTATTTCTGTGACTTTTCATAATCGACAGTTTGACAAACAAGACTTTTCCCACAGCTCTGTATTTTCATTCTTCACAAAGCTAAACTTCTGAGAGTCTTCTTGGGCTGACATCTTGAATTGTTTGCTCCATGTCTTTGCTCCGCGGCGTCGAAACGACTAAGACGCGAAAGACAAAGAGAGTTTAAGAAGGCCACGAGGAGACGTCACAGCAGGTTTTCCTCTTCACCTCCAGCAAGAAACACTTTCACCTTTACATGTGGTTGCATGGGGCTTTGAAAGAGTCAGTTCCTTTAAGGGATCCTGTGACGTGAAGGGGTGCACCAATGTTGACTACAACTACTTTTGTTATTACAAGTGGTCTGTAAAATTGCAAGTCAGCACCGTCTGAGGAAACAGTCCTCATTGGCCGTCATGCTGTCATCCCTCTCTGCCATGTTTGAGCTCTGCAGCCAGCTTTACCTCCTGTCAAAAGCAGCCTCCTCCCTCGATGATGCCTACCAGTCCTTGTAGACCTCGAGTGAGCCCTTGAGACGGAGAAGCTGCTCGAAGACTGATGTCCATTTTCTCAGATAGTTACTTGTGATTCAGTTTTTACAAAACAGAAATATCACAAAGGTTAAAAACTCCAAATTTCTGCATAATTACTTAAAGCTTTGAGCTGAACATGCATGTAAGGAGAGCTGCATCATCTCATTCTTCCTCAGGTCATGAACTTATCAATCACTCTTTGTGCGTCACAGTGAGAAAATGGCACTCGTTGGTTGTAGATGCTCACAGGATTCGCTTCATTTTCTTTGATAGATTCAGGTGTCTGGATTCTGTGACTCGGTTGTGGCGAAAGCTGCAGAGTTTGAATAAAGTTCTCAGAACACATTGGCTTTGAACGCACCACACAGTCCACAGAGTAAGGCTCTTTGTCCTGGGCGGAGAGCGTAGGCAGCAGGTTACCTGACGAGGCCGACTACCTTTTCTTTTGATTACCTGATGCTGTGCACACCCCTGCAGGTAAACACATGACTCATACGGTAGCGTACTGCCAGATAATAGACTCAGCTTCATGTTTACACACAGTACACCAGGCTGCAAGGAGAAGCAGTTCTTTAGGACAAGGTGTCATTTCCACGTGGGTCACTTAGCAAATGTCCTTCTTACTTTTACAGCCTCAGTGTGATTTACCTTTAAACTCTGAGGCTGCAGACAGGTTGAATTAATCTACTGATTGGTGCAACTTGTTGGGTCTGTGTTAGAGTTTCACACACACACACACACACACTCACTCACACACACATATACACACACAGACTTTATGGTGCATTCATGTGCACCTCTTAAAGAGTAGGTAAACCCCTAAGCCACCTTTTTCACCTGAAAACAGATGTTAATAAAGTATTTAGTGTTAATGATTGAATTTTAAATACTCTGTTAAAAATGTGCGTAGGAACTGCCCTCTGTTGGTTGTAACTCAGCTATTGCAAACAAATTTTCCTATTGGTTGATCAGGAGATTTGTGACATGTCTGGTGGTTGCTTTCATTACCAACCAAGCCCTACACCCCACCCCCTCTAAAAAAAAAAAAAAAATCAACAGCTCACGATTCAGAAGACTGTAGCGAGATGAGACACACCCAGTCAGGCTAATACCCCTTTTCCACTGGCTCGGCTCCGCTGTTAATGTAAATGTAAGACCTGGGTGAACTCACTAATTTCTTTCATATTTCTAAGTGCCTTTCTTTTCCTTCTTCATCTGGTGCGTCGCGTCATCCAGAATCTCAATTTTTGATGGACTTTACAGTTACAGAAATTAACACTAATGGACATAGAGTTGAAAATGACTCCAGCCTGACTTGTGTCTCTGTAAGTACCGGGAGTTTCTGTTGAGACAGGCTTAAATTAACCACAAAGTGCACCGCTCGCTCTCTAGTTAAAAGTCAACCTAGCTCACACAGCACACCGCTCTCTCACTCTCTGCGATCAGTGTGAACAATTAATAATCCAGCCAGATCATCCAACATACAGAGATCGTTTAAAAAACCCGTGTAGACACACTATTTTTGGTGGAAAAGGGTATAACGTTACTCTTTCCGACACCTTCCCACAAGTAGCCTAGGAAACAGTGCACACAGACGCACGCAGACCAACAGACATACACGCACAAACAAAGATTAGTGAGATAAAAGCTAAATCCATGCAGTCTGACTTCCCCAAAACCTAAACCACATAACTGCGCCCCCCTACTTTTGCTGTCTCTGACCCTGAACAACTAACGTTACTGCTACAACAGCAACCCAACAAGGAAGGAACTGATCAACAGATTTTTGAAAGAGACAGAAGCACTGCTGCAGTGATGGAGATCACATGTAAGAACCGTTCTCTCACAGTTAAGTGTCGAGTTTAACTCAGATGTGTTAAAGAAATAAAGGAACAACTGACTGGAGTTTAGTTTCACTTAAGGTTAGCCGGCAGCTTACTAAAATATGCTAACAGCTAAATTTAACTACAGTCACTACACTTAGACCATGTAATTCTCCCGTCGACTCTCAGTGAAGCCCCGCCTCCTAGCGCTGCCTGAATTGACACATTTTTCCACATTAGATGCATTTTTTTGAATTTCAGGCGCTTTAGAAAACCACTGAGGGTTTAGTGACACCTTAAAGATTAGAACTTCATGTGCATGCAATGCAATTACATTGGGCCACATACTTATCAATCAAAAAACAACAAATAAATAAGATTCAGGTTAATAAAAAATATGTTTGCCATTATAAAACAAACAAATAACCCTACACCTGCCATTTCATGGTACAAAACTGGATCCTGTCATGCCATCTGAAATCAACATAAACTCATTTTTAGTTATTTTTTATGACATCACACTGACACTGCTCAGTCTGTGCTGCTGTTGTCTTATGTGTTTTTAAAAGTTACTCCCCAAAACCGATCAAACCAAAACCAAACAGTCAAACTAAACAGGTCAAACAGTAGCTGGATTTAAATTTACAAAACAAAGCCCCTACCATGAAAAGGACGTAGCATATTTATTGCAATTTAGAGATGATGTGTCTTAAAAGAGATTTTCAAACATGCAAGAAATATGGGAGGAAAATCTGGAACAAGCTCATTGAGAAGAGGACACAAAAGGAGCTTTTCATCTTTGTTGTGAGCTGGAAAACAGATTTGGTTTGTAATCTTCTCTCGTCACATCAGAGCAGATTTATAGGCTGATGGAAGAAGCAAAAAAAATCAAAATATTTTGTCGTGTTTTTGTCATTAGCTTATTTAGGTTGAAACATTCTTGTATGACTGGCGTGTTTTCGAGCAGTCTTTTGATTTCATGTGTCAGTTTCAGTTAGAAAATCATTGGGATGACACATCAAACGGCTCCTAGTTGTTTCCCACAGCTCAACCAAGAGCTCCTCTCCGTCCAAGCTCCAGAATGAAGCCGTTTTAACCAAACCACCTGCTTCACTCAAGCCAGCAACGAATACACAGCTGGTCAACTGGGATGTCGGCTGATACTGGTCACACCTGTGACTGTGTTTGCCTGATATCATCGTGCTAAATTATTCAGTGTTCACACACACACAGTGTTGTGAATGATTTCTTTCCTCAAACTTTTTTTCCCTCATCTTTTATTAGGAATCATTCATCGTACACTCTGCCTTGTAGTTTTTAGCTGAGAGATGAAGGGAACCAAGTAACTGCTGAAAAAATTCAAACGGCAGCAGAAGGCTACGGCGCTTCTCTCGAATCAAAGCTCGGTGTGAAGCGTTCGAAATGAAGGCAAACGTTTGTATGAATTCCTCTGGGGCATCATGGGTAAAATCACAGCTAATGCAAAAAATACTGACGCCTGCACTGCACCATAACAGTGAATCAAAACATGGCTAATCCTGCTAACTTCCCCCAACTCTCTGACACAGTGCAAACTAAATATAATGCTACGTCTTCAGATGGGTGTCTAACATTGAAGTGAAAGTGTTGACAGAATAAGGGCAGTTCTGCTCAACCAGATTAGACCGGCTTCTGGTTCTTTCAAGGAGTCTTAAATCTCCACCACTAAATGTTGTTTACAGCTGAGGATGAGGCTCCGCTTCACTCTGTGCAGTTGAACAAATGTGCTGCAGCAGTGGCACTTGACAGACACATTAATAAACGTCTCATATTGCTGTTTGTGCGAGGGATGCTCGGCACTGGGATGTGACATCAGTCAAAGTGCAGGAAAGTCACAAGATTTTCCAAAGCCGTAGTGAGAGACTTAACAGACTGTTTTATGTTTAAGCCACGGCCCGACCGATATATCACTGTACCTATACTATCAGCTGATGTTAGCGGGTTTAAAATCGTTTTTCGAGGGTGGAAAAAAATGCTTGGACTGGTGATTAAAAATTGTGTGAAAACATAGTTTGTCCAGCAGAGGGCGGTCCGTTATTTAATGACTAACAAGTGAAGCGTTTACTGGTCAGTGCACTGATGTCTGGAATAAAGTTTGCTGAAATTGAAGATATCCTGAAGTTTTGTACAGATATTCACGTTTCCCGGTGGATGCAGTGTGATGATTTTGTACGCCACCACAAGGTTGATTTTTTTTCTTCTTTTTTTACACTAAATGTCTAAATATATGAATGGAGATTTAGTACAGACATGTTCCTCAAGGGAAGAAATACTTCCCACCTTCTGCCATCAGGTCAAATTCTCAAATGTCTAAAATTTTGGTTTTTACCAAATGCCCTGCAAAATTATTGACAGTACTTTCCAGTTGATTGATAAACATTTGTTTGCAAACGGTTAACATAGCAGACATTACTTTGCTAAGCATCAGAGTGTTGGCACTTAGCATGCTGCCGTTAGCATTTAGCTTAATTCCTACACACATTTCTTCACAGAGCCGCTAGTGTGGCTGCAGACTGTCTTGTGTACCAACATCCAGCTTAATTATAACGATATTTTCACACTTAAGGATATTAGAGGTGGGGAGAGTATTTGACAGTTTGTTTTCCACATGGACTAGCTCTTACATGTTGTTGCTAAATTCAGGTCAAAAACTGATAACAGGGAGTTAAGCTGATGTAAATAATCAAGACTTGCAATACTTTTCTTCTGAATGTAACACTAATGATTTAGGAGTTAATGTGCCCTCAGTGCACGTGACGTACACACAGACATAATCTCTCTCTGTTTGCAGCGATGGGACAAAGTTGGAGAAAAAAGCGACTGAAGAATTTTTTTTTTTAGCGAGGTAAAAAAAAAAGAAAGATAAGCAGTAAAAGCATCTAACAGCAGCCAAGAACAGTAAAAATAAACCTGAAGCAAGTTCAAAACATCGGAGGAGTCTGTTGAAATCTGGCTTCAGAACAAAACTGCACTCCAACACTAAAACTCCAGCATTTCAGCACAAGAAAGCTGCTCCCCCAGCCTCTAAACCACGACTTAGTTTTTTGTGGCTGACCTTTTGCCAACCGGGACCTTTCTAGGTGTGGAGGGGTCGCGTTTCCTCCAGCCAATGACAGAGCGCAGGTGAGGTCGAGGGCACGGCGGAGCACAGCAACTGGACGTCGTCTAGACCGGAGAAAGTTACGAATGTGGACATAGTGCGACAAAAATGAAATATAGCTCTGGTAAGTTGAAACGGCAAGTGGATAAAACTTGCTCACGAGCGTGAGTGAGTCTCAGTTTGGCCTTCAGCCCCTGAAGGAGAGGCTGGGAAGAGCGATGCAGAGTTGGGCTGCTTTCTGCTGGACAGGTAGGTGCTAAACATCAGCGGTTAGCTTGTTAGTTTGCTAAATTATTGCTTTCTCCATTAAGCCAATTTAATATAACTACATAACTTGCTATGTAAAATCAGGTAAGCTGTATAACAGTACTTGTAGTATACACTAAGTTAAGATACTTCTGGTGTGTTGAGTCGGGAGGAGGGGCCCAAACTGAATGTTGTGTTTACAAACTGCAACCAACGAATGCTACTGACTCCACCTTTAACCAACACACGTGATCAGCTGACAAGCTGTCATGAGAACCCGTCATTCAGACTCGAATCTGTCCTTTTACAATAAACAGAAAAGGTTTAATGCTGAAACCAGCCTCTGTTTGCTGCAAATAAAAGATCGAATTTCTCACTGAACCTCCTCTGTTTACACTGTGTAATAAAAAAAAAGCGTCATCATATAGTCTGATTGTCTCCTTTATCCGGGGCCAACTTTGAAAAGGTGCAGCACAGTGTCACGTGTCCTCTGATCCTCTGTGTTTGCTGCTCACAGACACTCACCTCCTTCAGCAGCTCTCTGCTCTGGGAGTAGTTGTCCTTGTCGGAGAATATTTCTGACAGCTCCTCGTATCTCCTCACTGCCTCCCTGTCAAGTGACCAAAACAGTTACATAGTTAGTCCTCATTCAGTGCTGATCATATTTCATGGTTAATATGTTAATATTTTAATTTCGAATAAAATATATCTGCACAGGCTGCACTTAAAGTTTCTGTGAAGTCAAAAGCATGTAATGTGACAGGATGCTGAGGTCTGAGACACTGAAGGAAAATCTGAGTAAACAGTGTTTAATATTACTGACGGAAGAACACTGAGTCACAGACGATGTCGTGACAGAAAACGGCCTGTTGGGTAGCAACACTGCTGAGGTGGCTTTTTCTAATTTGAGATTAAGGAAAGAGTTTTTTTTTTTTTTTTCTACTTCTCCATGAGCTTCACTTCTGACCACTCACAGGGTTGCTGTGGTCCTTGATAAATCAAGTGTCTCCTGTGATGCTGTTTGAAACTCTGAAGTAACTGTCTACCTCTTCCTTATTATACTATATTGTTTATATAACTTAATTATACTCCGTTATTGTAGTTTTTACAGTTAATATGACACTTTATACAGGTTAGCTGCTGTAAAAAACTCGTGATCAAAATAAAGTTCTATGAAAATTACTGTGCTGTATATTTTTTGAAATAGATCAACTTGAAACATTTCCTTTTTTTAAAATTTGTACTTTAAGAAATTATCAGACATCCTTATAAAGAAAATAAGAGATAAATGAGGAAAAATATACAAATAAAAACTTGAAGTATTTTCTATGAGGTGATTTGATCAAATTAAATGAACTTGAACTTGAGATTGTTTGATATTTTAGCTAAAAAAACAACAGAATAATAAAATATTTTCTGATATATAAATATATATATATATAGAAAATATCTTAAA
>JAQLOL010000019.1:11271207-11281495 GCA_029783665.1 Naso thynnoides
CACACACACACACACACACACACACACACACACACACACACACACACACACACACACACACACACACACACACTAGAAGCTGTCCTCCCTCTAATATTCAACCTACATTTTCTAACCTGGAAATACCTTCAGGGAGATGTGTGTGTGCGTGCATGTGTGTATGTTATATAATATCACGGGATACACACACACACCTACAAAGCTACAGATCCTGGAATATGAGGTCATTTGGACAAATGCTGATGGTCCTTATTGCATCTGTAATGACACACATTAAAGTCAGTTAATAGAGTGCCTAAGTCACGCCCCTGTACTTGCAGGCCATGGGGCTTAATTTGGAAAAAAATATGAACGGTAATCAATGGCGAGGGACAAATCATTTTTTGATCCCGTTTGCTTTGTGCCCTGTGTTACACATATGACGGTTGGCAGTTTAAAAGGTAATTTTTCTTGTAAAGAAAGTCGGATTTTGTCGTCAAACAAAGTATAACAACATTTTTGTGTGACTGCTCAGTGAACTACATGTGTCATCTTGGACAATACACGTCACGTATTTCGCAGCGTTTTTCCTGGACGAGGGGAAAAGTATTAAAAGAGGTGAAAACCGTCATAAATCAGGTCATGTTGAGAGCTGCAGCTACTCTAAGGGGGAGTTAGTCGGTTCAGTGAGTCAGAGGAGGGAAAATGTTATGCCATCAGTTATGCGACTGGTGTTGTAGTTTTTATAATTACATATTTTCACAAGCTAATACTTTAATCATTTGATGACAAACGGACTTTCCTCACATGATAAGTTATCATTTAACTGATGAACATCATATGTATAATTCAGAGCACAAGCCAAACAAGATCAAAAAACAGTTTTTCCTTTCCCGTTGACTGTCGTTCATATTTTTTCTGAACTAAGGTCCCATGGGGTCCACCTGAAGGGGCGTGACTTAGGCAGTCTAGTGTTCGCTCTGCTGAAAAGATTTAACACTGAAGAAATATGAAATTCAGCAGACAAATTGATGAAAAATCTTTGATGAGTGATAAAAGGGAGAATGTCACACAGTGGTAAATGGTGTTGGACTGTTTTTATATTTATTTTTTCTCGTCTTTCAACTACTTGAAGTGCTTTCACACACATTCACACACTATGGACCAGGTGGCTTCTCTACAATGAGCCAACCTGCCCATCAGGAACTCAAACACACACATTCACACACCAGTGGAACAGCCATCAGGAGCAATTTGGGGTTCAGTATGTTACCCAAGGACACTTGTAGACCAGAGGAAGTGGGGATCAAGCCATCGACCTTCTGATTGGTAGACGACCCGCCCTACATACTGAGCTATAGCTGCCCCTGTCTGTGTTCCTCGAGCTTCTCCATGTGAGGGTTTGGTTCTTCTTTCTGATTTATATCATCACAAATTAAATCCCGTTCTCTCTGACTTGTGGTCAGAGATACATTCGGGCTGGCATCGTGTGTGATCTAAGTGCTGTCTACACTTTATGGGAGCTGATTAAGTCGGTGTCAAGTGTTTCACTCAAATTGAAACATTTTCATTTGATCTTATCTTTGCCTCATACTGTGCAGTTTGTGTCCACTTTATTTAATTTTTCTATTCACCGTCAGGAATTAACCAGGATAGAAGAGACGTCCAAATCATCAGAAACGAGACCAAGTTGTTTTAAAGTGGAATTCTTCTGTTTGCCAACATGTTCTTCGCCTGGTCTGATATTGTTGGATGGAACGAAACTAACTGAGCAGAAACTGACTGCTGCTCTGTGAATAACTGCTGCTGTGTTTGAACAGAAACTGCAAATGTTTCATTTACATCTTCAGTCATTTTGTAAGTGAAGGTGTCGCTGTTTGCAAATGGAGGATCTCTCATTTTAGAACCAAACTTCAGTCTAGAGTCCCTCCTGTGTGTGTGTGAGTGTATGTGTGTGTTTCGCTGCACGCTGCAGGCAAATGCAGTGATGACTCATGCTAGACACACACACATATACACACACACACTCACACAAAGTACCATCTGCTTGACAGGCAGGCTGAATCACACAGTATAGTGTGTGTGTGTGTGTGTGCGCACGCGGCTGGAAACCATGCAGGCAGCGTCTCCCGCCTCTCTCCGGCCCGTTAGGATGTGTCGGCGGCGGCACGCAGCAGCACAGCTCGACAACCTGTCGTCAACAGAGACTGCTGTGACACTGTGGCCGTGGAAACAGAATGTGCAAGAGATGTCTGAGCACGAAAGGCAAGACAGAGAGAGGGAGAGTTTTTATTTTTATTTTTCTGTTATCCTTCGTTTTTTTTCTTTTAATTTGTTGGCCTCTGTGCTGTCAGGCTTCCGTCTCCGTCTCCATGTTTCTCTGAATGTGAAGATTCTGCAGCCGGCAGCTCAGACCAATAATGGACAGGGTTTGTTTCTGTGTGTGTGTGTGTGTGTGTGTGTGCATGTGTGTGTGTGTGAGATCACAGGTGAATGATGCCGTGTTCAGTGAAGAATATGTTGATTTGCAGGATGAGGCCACCCGGCTGCAGGTGCTGGTCGTGTTCTCATTGGTCAACAATGCTGACATGAACTTGTTCACCATTGGTTCGTCCAGTCGAACCTTGTTCTGTTATTTTCACTTGTGACATCATTTCTAGGTGCCAACATTGTCATCATTCTGAGTCCAATAGTGGATGACAACTAATTGCAGTTACTCAGCTAATGTACTTAAACATTTTTTATGTCATTTCTGCCTCTAGAGGTCTCTCTCACAACAACAGTCGTAGTATAATCAGAGGCGGTTTACAGCGGAGACAGATCACTTAGATCATTTTGAATAGAAGTGGCCATAAAAACAAAGATGGTGCATATTCCGCCTCTTGCCCCAAACAGCCAATCACTTGATTTGTTGTACAGCTGAACCGGGAAACCTATTAGCCAATCATGTTGTTGTTTTACAGCCTAGAGAGTCACAACAGTGACTCTCCAACCCGAGCCAGTCTAACCTGCTGGAAAAAAACTCGTTTTAGCCTTATTTGGGGACTTTTTTTTAAACTTATTTTAAACTTTTTAAGCAGTGTTATTAGAATTGACTTTTGATTCTATTCATGTTGTTTTTATGCCCACTGACCAATGAAAGTGAAGTTATAGCTCTCTCCACATTCGTTTAGATGGGGCTCTGGTCGTCTTTGTAATAGCCTGAGGGCATTGCCAAGATGGCCGCCAAGTGGCAAGACATGCCTATAAGGACTTTGACATAATGACATCGTGAGGCAGTGTGGAATTATGGGATATGTTTATTTCGTTGTTAAAAAGCCTCCATTGCAAAACGTGTTTCAAATTTGGAAGTGAGTGTCTTATTTTGGTAGGATTGAGTTTATAGCGGCACTGTTTGTTCTTCCTTCTGCATCAGGTCACTCTGGAGACTTTTTCACTATCATTGTTCAAAAATGTTCAAAAAGGTTCCAAGTTTGCTCAGTGCTTATTGTCCTCCTCTGCTGCTGTACAGACCTCTTCAGGTGTGACTATGTGGTGGTGAAACCATCATTCATGGAGATTTTAACTGTGTGGTTCCACCTCCTCCACAGCTGCTCCTCGTGCTAACAGTCCTCTCTGCTGTGTTGCAGTGACAGCTACATTGTGCGCGTCAAAGCAGTGGTGATGACCAGAGACGACTCGAGTGGGGGCTGGTTGGCGCAGGACGGATGCCTGAGCAGAGTGGGCGTGTGCAGGCTGCTGCCGACTGAACTGCTGGGACGCAACACCTTCCTCATCCACGGAGAGCGCCTGAAAGACAAGCAGGTGGGCGCTTTGCGTCGCCTAAGACAATAAAAGGTTTTTTGATTCAGTCGGCCATCTTTGCGGCTCATTGCTGTCAAGCTCAGTCAATTTCCCTGAAAATAACCTATTAGTATTCAGGTCGTCTCATCTCTTTTGTCCAATGTGATGAATTTCAGGTGATTCTGGAGTGTTTCTTAAAGAAGGATCTGGTCTACACAAAGGCCACGCCCACGTTCCACCACTGGAAGGTGGATAACAGAAAGTGTGGTCTGACCTTCCAGAGTCCAGCTGATGCCCGAGCCTTCGACCGCGGGGTGAGGAAGGCTCTGGAGGACCTGACAGAAGGTAAACACTGATCACCCACTCACAGATAGAAAAGCTCAGGTGGCTGAAATGCTCATCGAGAGGATTTTGCAGTTGTTTTGTCACACAAATGCAGTCCATGTTATGACATCACTGGCTTGGCTACGTGATAAGTTTTGTTTTCATAATGGCCAAATTCCATAATTCAATTCAGATTCAAATTGGAATTCTTCAAATTCCTGAAGTTGTCACCATAATATCTGTTACAAATATAGAAAAATTGTGTTTGAAAAGAAAACAGCTGAAAGATCCAGAAGTGGTCTGTTTTACTGCCGTGCTGATCCTCCGTGTGTTTTCAGGGTCGACAACGTCGTCATCAACGCTGCAGAATGAGGCAGAGCTTGGCGATGATGATGTCTTCACGGTGAGAAACTCTTCCTCCAGCAAAACATTGACGATGAGGTCATAAACTGAGTTCAGGATCTATTCAGTTCTGCTGGATGTAGTTTTAATTTGACATAAATACAAAGGCAAATTTTGGACTTTAGAACCTACATCTTTTGTTCATATGAGACAACATTCCTTCATCTTCTAAAGGGATACCATTGTTTTGACTGTGCATGCAGTAACCAGAAAGAGACGGGCAGAGTTCACCCACAACTTATTAGCTTAGCTCAAATACTGGAAGTCAGTGAGAAGTGCTAGCCTGCCTCTGCCTAAAGTCATCAGATAAACTTTCCAACAACTCTAAACGCTCCTTTGTGGTTGTTGTGACTTGTTTATGTAGTGCATTATGTTATTTTTAGACTCAGATTAGCACTTCGTGTAGTACTTTATCTATTTCTTCTTCCCTTGCTGTTTACGGGGACACATATGCCATGCGATCTACTGTCAATGTGCATTTGATTCTAAAATTACATGAAGTGCTAATCTGTGTCTAAAGATAACATAACGTGCTACATAAACAAGTCACAGTAAGCACACAGGACCTTTTGGAGTTGTTGTAAGTTTATCTGATGACTTTAGGTGGAGACAGGCTAACACTTCCCATTGACTACCAGTATTTGAGCTAAGCTAATTAGTGGTTAGTTAACAAGCTCTGCCTGGCTTATCTTTGTTACTGCATGCACAGTTGAAAGAATGGTATCTATCTTCTTTTCTGGAACTCAGGAGGGAGGCAAATTAAAAAAAAAAAAAAAGGCTGCCATTCCCTTTAACGCACTGTATCAGAAAGGACATTCCAGATTAGAAACTGTGTGTTGCTGAATCTGGAGGTTTCATGTTTGAAAACAGGGAGCAGGGAGGAGCTGTTTTTTGTTGTTGCGGGTTTGGACAGGAGATGCTGCTTTTGTTCGCAGCTTTGTTGTGATGGGAGCAAACTGTGTGTGTGCGTGTGTTTGTGTTGGGCTTTGGGGGTTGTTAGACAGGAAGTATGAAGGACAGGAGGGGTTTGGTATCCTGTGGTATTTGTGACCAGACACATGTCGCCATCCTGTTTTGGGTTTGGATTTGTCACTAACACACACACACAAAAGCTCACACACACTAGTGTTTCCCTCACTTGTGGGGACATGACATAGACTTCCGTTCATTTCCTGGAGACTTGTGCTGACAATAAATTTTGAAATTGACATAGATTTATTTCCCCGCAATGTGAGCAGGGTTGGGAAGATTACTTTGGAAATGTAATAGGTTATAGACTTCTCGATTACATATTTAAAATGTAAAAAGTAGTGCAACTATTTCAATTACATTAGCAAAGTAATGTAACTTATTACATTTGATTACTTTTTGATTACTTATCAAAATTTCTAACAAATGTATTCAACTAATAACCATTTTTAATGTTTAAACCAGACAGTGTTAATGGCAGACGTGTGGCGTTGCAACTTCAAACAAAAGAACCAATGAAAAGCATCAGAATAGCATCAAACTTTACTAAACGGCTTTGACTGGAAATACAAATGCAACAAGATAAATATTATTCAACATATAGCCAAAGCTTTTTAAGGGCAATATTCAGATGTAACCCCCTTTGTAATCATTGACATTTTCATAAGTAGCTGTGATTTAATTACACATTTTTTTTCTCAGTAACTGTAACTTATTGATGTTACATTTATTTTGTAATTAAATTACATAATCTTGTGACACGTAAGTGGTTACTCCCAACATTGAACGTGAGTAATATATGTCTACACATCCACACACACTACACACGTGTGTAGGGATGGAAGGGACATGGAGGATGAGACGCAGGTACATATGCCTGTGATTACTTACTGTTTTGAATACAATGAACATAAAGTTCAAACTGCATCTCAGGCAGGTTCGTCTTCAGAATCACCATAGAGTGCTTAAGTCCCGCCCTTGTACTTCCTGTGCATGGGACCTTAATTTGGAAAAATGTTGTACAGCACTAAATGGAGAGGGATGAATTATTAAAAGATAATTTTGCAAATCAGTAAAGTTGTGGTTTGTCATCAGGATAGTTAAGCACCGCTTAGTTTTTTGTGAAACTGCTCAGTCAACTACATCTCTCGTCTTGCTGGTGATAAACATCACCAACGCTGACATGGCTGTAACTTTAACACAGTTTCTTAAGTTCCTTCAGAATGAGGGAAAGTGGATTAAAAGAGGTTAAAATCATTACAAGCATGGGCATCATAAGAGCTGCAGCTAAGCAGACGGAGAGTTAGTCACTTCTGTAAGAGATCATTAATAAGACTCACGGGACGATCAGGTGTGCTGTTTTTCTAAATACATATTTTCAGAGTGTTGTTCTTCAGTGGTGCGATAAACTGCAACTTTATTAACTTGAAAAATTATCTTTGGAATTGACAAACATCATATTTAAGATTGGTGGTGCAATTTAAACAGGCTCAATACATAGTCACTTTTCATTGATTGCTGTTCATATTTTTTCCAAAATAAGGTCTCATGGGGTCCGCTGGAAGGGGCGTAACTTAGCCACTCGATTGTCTGATTTTTTTATTTCGATGGTGTTGCAGGGCAGCTCTTCAGTCAGACAGTGTGGGTGGATGCGTGGTGGTGAGTTTATTAGCAGAGCACAGAACAATAAGCTGGACTCAGGTCGAGGTTAACTTAGCTTAGCATACAGCAGAGGAAAAACAGCTCGTCTGGCTCTGGAGAAGTGCGAGAAAACCCCTTCCAGCACTTCTAACAGCTGAAATCACATCAGAGCACCTTTGTGGATTGTGACCTCTCCCTCCTGTCTGTCTTTTCCACTCTTTACACTTTTCTCTGTCCAGCAAACTACAAACAACCCCAACACATGAATATACAAACATTCTCCAGTGTGTCCTCCACCTCCGTCCTCAGTCTGATAGAGGCTCCAGCTCCTTCTCTCTTTCGCCCTGTTTCCAGTGGCTTCAAAGAAAAAGGGTGTATCATTTCCGCAGGACGTGCAGAGAGTTTGACCTGTCAGTAATCCGTCACCGAGCTGCCTGTTTACATAGCTGGCCTCATTTCGAGGAACTGACTGAGGGGAACGTGGCCGCACCGCCCCGGCCGCAGATCATTCCCATCCGTCCTGTCTGCAAGTTTGAAGTCTGAGGAAGAGGAGGAAGAAGAGTTGGACTCTGAGGTGCTGAGAGGACTGGGAGGATGATGAGGATGTAGATCAACATCCGTCAGGAGTGAATAAAACCCTCGCCGTCAGGATGAAGTGCTTCCTCTGGAGGCCCAAGTGAATAACGATCTGGACGAACTGGTGGAATGTGTTTGTTACAGAAACAGAATGATGTAGTTTCATAACTATGGAGGTTTGAGCCCTGTAATGAGACAACTCTTGTACACAGGTTGAGTATTTCAGAATTTGCTTAATCTCTACTGTGCAGCGCATTTTCATGTACCTCAGACATATTGAACATTCCGAAGAGCCGACCTGATGATGGCGAATGAAAATTCAGGCTTCATCATCACTACATTTCTGATTTGATACAGCGTTCTTAAACTAAATTGACCTCCGTCCAGAGGAGTGTTTCAGCACAGTTTCAGAAATGATCTCCATCTAGATTAAAACACACATCACATGACCATTCACATGCACTGAGCATGTATGTGAACAAGAAGCAGCAGGTTGGTTGCGTGGTTGCAGGAAAGACAACAGAAGAAGAACAACGATGGTGAAAAGTAAGACTTTGATTTCTTTGCTTGATTGATGACGAGGTGGAACAAACAAACAAAAATGTATAAAAACGTAAAGCCAAGCTGCAGCTTTAGATGAATTAGTTGGAAATATTTGTAGAATTAACAGTCAAAAGAAGATAAAATGACAACTTTTCCTTCAGACTATGCAGTGAAAATCTAGCATAGCAATATGAGAAAACAGTTTGTTCGTTGTGTTCACTGTGAAGTTCAGAAAGTTCTTCAGTTCCTCAGTTTTCTGGAGTTCAGGAAAGTCTTCTTGTGTGATCCGAGTGATCCACATGAAAGCTGTGGCTTGTGTCAAGCCTGAGAATGACGCAATCCAGCACACTGTGCTGTGCACTCACAGGGCCGCAGGCCGCGAGGCCGGGCTGGGATTCATTTAGCGCAGACCCAATAAAAACACAAAGACTTCAGAGACGTTTCTGCCACGCTGCTTTGGTTCTGGAGATCTTTTATTTTTTCCTTGTTCTTGTCTAATTGCACACTGAAGTCTGGTGGAGGGTAAGAACACACTGGAGTGAAGCTCAGGTGGTTTCAGAGAGGAATCAAGGTCTTCTAATGAAGGTCATATGACAGAAAAGACATGAGATAAAACCATAATTTGTTATTTACTTTCTGCGTTCTTATGGTTGTTTACAGGGGGTTAATTCTCAGGTGGAGGTGGAGATAGCAGACCTGCAAGCAGATGTTGGCATTAAGCATTGCAGTTGTCTTAAAATTCTGGATTTAAACAGTTAAGTTTATGCAAAGATAGTCAGTTATTAACACAAGATCATTCACTGTACGCTGTGCCAATGGCGTGTCTCCTAAGTGGGCGGAGTCATGTCTGTCATGGAGACAGTTTGGGAACCACCATCCCTCCGCCTTGTCTGGAAGAGTTTTAACGTCGTGTGAATGGATTAAAGCAGATGGATTTTGTGTTGCATGATGTTTGTTTGATGTAAAATTTTAATTTTAATTCATGGTTTCACCTATAAGACCATTTAAATGTTCATTTGTGTCTGTTGTGAGGCAAGGCAGAAAGCACCGGATACCAAATCTCGCAAGAGCTGGGTGGTGAAACAGGGACAGGTCTCGAACAAAGTTAATTTTTTCCTGATTTGTGTGTCTGAAAAATACCATTTTTGAGTCAGAATGTTTGGAAGTTATGTGTCTTGTCAAAAATGGGTCCAATCAATGTCTGGGTGACGATGGGGCGAAAGAATTGGTCATAATCCTGATCACAGTCATTTCTCCCATAAGAATGAAAGGACTAAAGACGGTATTAGTCTCTTAAAGGGGCGGGGCTGTGGCAAAAAAATGTGTGAGACAGTTACAGGAAATGAGCAGCCAGTGAGACATCTCGCTTTCTATTAACCATATTATGTTAATTGAAAATATCATCACAAAGACCAGTGAGCAGTTGTTCTGGGGCTTTCAGTCAAGTC
This sequence comes from Naso thynnoides, assembly GCA_029783665.1. Lineage (NCBI taxonomy): Eukaryota > Metazoa > Chordata > Actinopteri > Acanthuriformes > Acanthuridae > Naso > Naso thynnoides. Next base: position 11,280,873 of record JAQLOL010000019.1, read on the forward strand.
ACATGATCTTCCTCTGGACTGAGTTTACCAAGATGTCACAGAATTGTAGATGTTCTAGGTTTAGCAGATATGAGAAAGCCCATTTTCTTTATTTACCACCATTATTCACAGCCTGTCTGGTGTGACATCACTGATTGATGTTTGAGATCATGTGTGTGCAAATCACCACAGAAAGAGCCTTCAACCTTCCTGCAGGTTTCTCACTGTCCTCATCTTCTCTTCCTCCAGACGGCCACCGACAGCTCGTCCAACTCATCCCAGAAGAGGGAGCCTGCAATGCACACTCTGGCCCCACCCAACTTTTGTGAAGCCCGTCGGCACCACTGCATCCTGGGACATTTCTATGAGCAGCATCGGACCTCTGATCACTACTTCCTGGACCAAGTGAGTAGAGTCAGAGTGGGCGCTACAGCTGAGCGCGACTTTTTGGATCGTCTTGCAAATTAGTTTCACGCCATCTCTCAGTTCAAAGCAGATTGGAGCGAATAAGACCATGTGGTCTGTTTATTAGAGCACATTAGAGTTCACATCAGATAGCGAGAAAGAAATCAGCATCAAGACCTCAGAGTTCAACATATTAATGAATATAATGTTAGTTTTATTTAGCAAATGAGAATGGACTT
>JAQLOL010000019.1:11284506-11301527 GCA_029783665.1 Naso thynnoides
ATATATGGGTACTTTATATTTTTACACTCGTATTTTAAAGGCTGGAATAAGTGATTATTTTTATTTTTCAGCGTTGTGAGGTTGGTATGAATGTTGTCATATCCATCAAGGGAACTGCAGCTGCATCTGCAAAACATTTCAGCCTTAACAAAATGTTTCTTGGAGCACATTGTCACTTTACAAAAAAATTTAAATTGGTGACATAACTTCACTTTGTGTAAGGTTAATTCAGTATTTAAGAAAATACGTGTATTTGCTTTTTTTAGTTAGATTAGAAAGTGAACATTGATTTCATCAAATCAAATCAAATAATTGCTGGTCCCAGTCAAAGAGGTCTTGGAGCCTCTTGTGTGCACAAATGAAACCCTGCTGTTGGTGTATTTTTTAAATTTGGACAGAGCCATAAAGACCGATTTTTCCTGCTTCCAGTCTTTATGCTAAACTAAACTAACCAGGTCATGACCTTAGCTCTGCAGTCATGAGAACGTCATCAATCTTCTCAATAAATTCTGAGCAAGAAAGACATTTTCTCATTTTTTATGCGATAATTTTACCTTTAAGGTAAATGTTTTGCACCGTGCCCCCAGCTCTGGTTCCCTGATGTTCAGCAGAGGCTCTTAACTGGTCTGAAAGCTGCTCCACCACCTTCCAGCAAACTGAACAGATAAACCAGTTTGGATGACCAGTAGGATCACATATTCCAGTACCAATAACCAAGAAACACAATTAGGATTAAAATTTTTGGACTCAAATTTTAAATAATTAAAGTTTGTGCATTTTCAGAGTTCAATTACAATCAAAATACTTTTTGCACATTTTGTGCATCCTTCAATCATGTCCTACTGTCTTATGTACTGGTCATACTGGTCTGTCTCTACTGGTTTGTTGGATGATGAGTAGAACAAAAACCCCAACACTGCTCTGGATACTAAGCTGTGTGTGTGTGTGTGTGTGTGTGTGTGTGTGTGTGTGTGTGCGTGCACATTTCCGGGAGGTATTAATCTGTGTGAATGTGTCAAAGATGAAGTCTAAGTTTAAGTCTCACAGCTTCAAAATGGGAAAAAAAATTCCCTCACGGCATCTCTGAGATATCACACTCAGAATGAGACAAACATAAGAAACATTCAACCTTTCACAATTGGTCTGGCAATAGCATCAAGAAAAGTTTTACATCAAGATATTTTAACATGGAAAAAAAGTTTAAAGGCAGGCAGTTCACAGAACTGAGGAAGTTTTCATCTAACAGGATGTGACTCTTTCTATTCACACTTGAAGTCCCATTTCAAAGAAATATTCATCTGTGAAGAGAACACATGCAAAACTTTTCCTGCAAAAATTTAAAATTTTAGAAAAATTACATTCAGATCTTCAGATCCTTTTTACATTCTACATCACAAGAGGCTTTAAACATGCATTTCAGGGATACATTGTGAATTTCACAAAACTCTCCATCACCAGGAAACTTTGAAGGAAAATTGCACTTTTTTGGGATTGTAACCGATTCATCCGAAATCCCGATGTGAGACAAGAACACAGACGCCTTTCCTGTCTCTGTGCGTTCAGCAGGTCGATACCCGTGAAGTTGTGCACGTTCAGCTGAAGTAGTATCACAGCGCCTCTGTCACAGCGCGGTTATGCTCTGAAAATGACAAAAATAACATCATTTGAAAGTGTGATGAATGTGCAAGTCACACAACAGGATACTTTCAGAGCACAACTGCGCTGTGACCAAGGCGCTGTGTCACTACGCCCTGAAAAGTAGTTCCATGATATTGTCGCCCACAATGACAATGTTTATATAGCGTGGTGAATATGCACATTCACAACATGTTTATGGAGTGTGTTGGAGATTTTTGGATGTGTTTTAGAGACTCTAGATGTCGGTAAAGGCGTCTCCCTATCACTTCCACTGAACATGCAAAACTGCTAGCGTGAGGTGGGAACCTTGTGACCTACTGAACACACACAGAAGGGGAAGGCATCTATGTTCTTGTCTTTTGGATGAATAAGCCACATTCCCAAAAAAGTACAGAGAGATTTGACTGGTCATTATCATCTTAATCAATATGTATGAACTTGTTTGTGAAGGGGGTAAAAAAAAGTTTATTTTTGTGTGGAAGTTTTGCTCCAAGGCTTTCCTGTGTTATTCATTCACCCTTTAGAGAGAGCAGAGAGAATGAAGAGATAAAATATCTAATACTTGGAGGAGATAGTGACTGTACACCGACCCAAAGTATACAGGATGTCTGAAACTTAAAGCTGAGGTAGGCAGTTTATCTTTGTTGTCATCGGGCAAAAATCCCATAATAACCTTTTAGTGTTTTGTAAATCTTGTGGTTTGAAAGAACACTAGACTTGTGAACCTCTCCCTGGCTTTGGATTCAGACAGTGACAGACACTTTAGGCCAGTTACAGGTCATTTCAGAGGGCGTGTGTTCCTATTGGCTGCTCTATGCTGTGCATCTTAGCGACAGGTGATGTCGCTACGAGCTAGACTCACAAGTCAGTCTCTCAATGCTTCGCTTAACTTTAGACTGATGACATACCCCCAGCTTTTGTCGCTGAACTGGGTGGAGACAGTTACAGAATTGCATTGCAGAACCAATCCTAAGCGTTTAGGGCGGTCCTTCATATTGGGGGCAGTGACTTGCTGAAGTCTTGTGCTTGTAAGCACTGTCCGACCAGCAACACGTGTAATATGGGATGCCTCAGTTGCGATCACCAAAGAAAACTCCCTCAAAGTTTGCTGATGCCGCGTTTGCAGTGAAACGTTTCCATTAGTTTTAAACAAACATAATCTTTTATTAGGACATGATTCATCTGCCCGGCTATATATATCTGACTATACATAGGCTTCAGAGGACATTACAGAGTTACACAGGTAGATGGACTACCCAAAGCGGTAACTTAATGTGGGAGCTGTCGCACGCATTTGTGACGGTATATGTACGTGTGTGATATGGAGCGATCAAATAATCTAACGTTGCTCTGGGCATCCATTTTAATGTTTTAAAAAGTCATCTCTGTGTAACAAAGTGACTCGCTGTATCGCTAGTCAGTTTCCCTGCGGGGGAGAAAAGGGGGAGCGCACTATTTCCGGGAAGGTGTCTCCTTTTCATAAATGTAAGGGACGTTGCTTTGCCATCCCAGCAACTGCCTTGTATTTTGTGGCCCCAGACAATCGGTAGGCAGAGATCTCCGCTTGTCTGGTATCGCCAGACTAGCTACGAGTTGATTGGCTGTTTAAACAAGTGACGTGCCTTACATTTTAAAACAGGCCTCTTGACATAAGACTTGACAAGCTGAGTTGCAGGCGGCACCATCGGCCGGCTTGAGTCGAGCTGAGATGGACCAGTTTACACCGCTGCAACTTTCCCTGCAACAATTTTGTTTTGTTGTTAGTCTTTGGTGCAGACTGGACTTAAAAGAAAGAGCGACAACAAAATTAAACGTGAGTCAGAGCAAAAACAAGGAGGGGAGGGTGCAGCGGAGTTGCTTCCTTAGGAGTCTCATGCTACAGCTAGCTTGATTTCAGATGTTGCCCACTTCAGCTTTAAATGTGGAAGTTCCTGTTTTTACTCAGAAGTCCATAAAACACTTTAATTTAAGAATTAAAAAAAAAAATTGGGGGTTCAAGTGGAGCAGCAGTTGGGAGTAAGAGCCTCTGTTATCCAGCTGTCTGTCTTTCTGTCTGTCTGGGTGTCTCACCTCTCTCTCCTCCGTCTGCTGTGTTTCCCGTCAATGAAGTGTCATGACACTGCTGCCATTTGGTGAAGATTCCCACATTTACTTTTTTATCTGTGGCGAGGAAAGTGAACCACGAGCAGTTTGTCTGTTGGACGCAGCGTCTCCAGCCTGCGTTCACTTCAGCTATTAAAGGAAAGTGCCTGAGCCTCCTCTTCATTCATGTCCTGATGTATAGTTCAGAAAATAATAACTGTGTAAAAAAAATAGAAGCAAATAATAAAATCTTTGTTTGGTCTTTTTTATATAATTCACATTTTTACCTATGTAAAAAAAACAGAATATATATATATATATATATAAACTGTATATGTATATGTATCAAGTGTATGATGTACATTTTCAGTTCTATTTTTTTATTGTTTCTAATATGATGGATGTAAATCTCTTCTAACAGGAAAAGAAACAATGAGACGTGTATAAATACAAATACATCATCTGGAAACAGAAACTGCCTGTGTGTGTGTGTGTGTGTGTGTGTTGTGCCTCCCCAGCAGAGCTGAGTGTGAGGAATCTAGCGGGCCGTGCAGTTTGTCTGGGCCTGATTTACCGAGGCCCCAGTGAGTCTGCCTGCCTCGCTTTGTTTACTCGAATGAAATCTGAAACAAATGTGACTGCAAAAGACCACCAACCCCAAATACACACTCACACACACGCCCTCCCATCCTGCTTTCAAACATAGCTGCAACTGTGTGTGTGTGTGTGTGTGTGTGTGTGTGTGAGCTTTCTCCTGCAACTCTAAATTACCACAAGCGCTCTTATCATCATGTAATATCTTGAACTAAAGGCCACGCATCCTACAGATGTTTTTTGTTGATTTACTTGATCTCTTTTATAGCAGACACCCTGAAAACTACAAAAATGTTAACTTTAAAGTCTATCAGGTGGGAGTCTCAGGCATTTTTAGCACAACTAAAATTCAAATTAAATGACTGAAAATGTACCAAAGTGCCCATCTGTCAACAAATCATGACATAAATACAAACAAATGAGACATACATGTTCTTCCTCTGCATACATGTTGGTTCTGAGCTATAATGCACCAGTCTCTCCCTTTAAAGTTGGGGTAGGCAATGTCTGGAAATCAAGCTAGTACCATCATGAGACTCCTAAGGAAGCAACACCACTGCACCCTCCCCTCCCTGTTTTTGATTCGGCTCGCGTTTTATTTGTTGCCGCTCTCTCTTTCAAAGTCCCCATGAAATGAAAAATACATTTTCCTAGCTTTCATCCCATGTCTATGTATTAAAGGTAGAGACAGTAGGATTTTACTAAAAAATCAAATATAGACATATACAACAATAATGCTGCTCAGTCATCACTTCCGGGCCTCTGTATGTGTGTGGTGGTGATTGTGTATGGAGACACACCGCCCTCTGCCTGTATTATGATTTTTTGGCTGACTCAGGACCTGCTCGGGACAAGTTACCGTAAAGAGTGATGTAGATGCGCAATCAATTTTCAAGTAACGATAAAGTGAGAGCACAGCGGAGCACAGCTACTGGACGCCATCGAGACCAGAGGAAGTTATGAATGTAGTTTGGCTTTCAGCTGTTTTGGAGCACTAAAAGAGAGGCTGGGAAGAGCGATGCAGAGTTAGGCTACTTTTTGATGGACAGGTAGGTGCTAAACACTGGTAACAGCTTGTTACCTTGCTAAATTGTCAACCTCTCCATTAAACAAATGTAATATTCCGATGTAGCTTGCTGTGTAATGTTGGGTAAGCGGTATAGTACATGCTAAGTTACGATACTTCTGGTGCGTTGAGCTGGGAGGGGGAGCCCAGTTAGAATGTTGTATTTACGAACAGCTGTTGTGTTTACAAATGCCACTGACTCCACCTTTAATTGTTCATGTATCTCATTCCACACACCATATATTTGTTGAAAAAATAATTTCTGAGTATTTGTACATCAAAATCACATCTGTTCTCTGATTGGAAAACATTTTTAATTTTGAGATGACTCATCCTGCACTCGGGGGTGTTTCTAATTTTTTTGTCCAATGAAAAGGCTCTCTTGATGTTTTTTCCCCAATAAAACAGACACAGTAATACAACTGGCATGCATCAGCTCCATCACGAGGAAGCCCGTTCGTCATCTGAGGGGAATTACAACTTTCTGGAATTAACTATAGCTGCTATAACTGTGTTTGCTAAACTTTATCAGTTGTGGAAGGCCTAGACATGTTAGAAAGCTTAACACACAGCCCCAGTTAGGATTAGGTTAGCTAGTATCATAAGAATGGGGGGTTCTATCATTAACTACAGTCGATATACACCTCATTTCTGCATTATAACAGTTGTGGAGGTCTTAAAAATGTTGGAAAACTAAACGACGTCATGTCTGTGTTCATAACATCATCCTGTAGTGTGTAGAAAGTCCTGTTGTACTGCTCTGCATAGATTCAAACAGCAGTTCTGTCAGCTGGGGCGGAGGGCGGGCAGTGCACATTTAGCCCTATTTGCTACTGTAAACGTCAATATCTGCGACAAGATCCTACCTAGAGGCTCATTTTTGCCGGAAACACATCAATATGCAGAAGCAAATTACACTCTGACTTCTGTTTCATGGAGTCCATTTTCCACCAAAGATTTAAAATGAGATGAAACAGTTGCAGGGAAAGCTGCAGCGGTGTAAACTGGTCCGTCTCAGCTTGATTGAAGCCAAGCGACGGTGTCACCTGCAGCTCATGCGACTCGTTACACTTTAGATTTAATTAGACTGCGATACACATAATAATCGTTTGTAGATACACTTAATGTTGTTTGGTCTTTTCATGACATTTGTTGACAGTAAAGTGTAAAATAACGCTGACTTTGTCATTTAAAAATAATCAATTCAGAAGTGACAGCATCCTCCTGATCACATTGAGACAATGTGATGTGATCTCGAAGAGTGAAGTGGTTCTGGTGTTTGAATCTTGTTAGCACGGAAACCACAGTGTGAAGGAATCACTGCCAGCGTCTCGGAAACTGTCCCACATTAAAGCAGTCGATGTCTTTAGTTTGTTTGTGCAGCAGGTTTCAGCGCCTCCCTCTCTGACTCATGTTCCAAAAACCTTAAAACCACTCAGAAATAAACGAAGTGCTTCTTTCTGAATCTTCCCTTTAATCTCATCTCTCAGCCCTCAGCAGAGGATGGTGCCATCACTATTTAAGACAACAGAAAGGAAGACACAGCAACACCAGGCATCTATAAATCAGTTTGCTTTATTTAAATCAGCCGTTAGCACTTATGCTATAAACAAAACATAAAAAGGACAACCAAAAATAACATCCAGCAGGAATAACTGTACTTGGCACTTGATGACCGTGATGTCAAGAGGAAATTATACATTTATATTCATATATGTGAGCCGAGTGCCTCTAATATACACATAAGAACGGAGACGGAAAACCACAAGTACCAGCTTTCATGTGGTCTCCATTTCCTGGCACCAGATTCTTTTTAATATTACAAATAATATTTCAGTGACCAACACAAATCACCTTCTGCTGTACCCTTAAAGCCATAAATTCATCTTTAGCACAGCCAAGACCCGGAAGGAGAGGAGGAGAAGTTTGGTCATCGGGGAAAAGTAAACAAAAAGATTCATGATCACTGGAATGCAAATTCAAAAAAAAAAGAAAAAAAGATGAACAACTCTCTTAAGTTCTTTAAATGTCACCACCAGTGTGCAGATTTAAGGTTTTCTTAGAGGCAGAAGCAGATTTATCGCTTTGAATAGATACTGCGATCACATTCATTTTACATCATTTAAAACAAAATGATGCATCAACTCCGTCTTAAAGGGATACACCAAGTTTTTTTTCTTTTTTTGTTATTTTCCTCCCTCCTGAGCTCCACACAAGAAGATAGATACCATTCTTTCAACTGTGAGATGGGCAGAGCTCACCCACCGCCAATTAGCTTAGCTCAAATACTGGTAGTGAATGGGAAGTGCTAGCCTGCTTCTGCCTGAAGTAATCAGATAAACTTTCCAACAACTCTAAGCGGTCCTACGTGCTTGTTGTGACTTGTTTGTTTACCACATTGCTATTATAAGACTCAGATTAGTAGAAAAAATGCATGAAGTACTATATAAAGTGCTAAACTGAGTCTAAATTTAACATAGTGTGGTAAATGAACAAGTCACAACAAGCACACAGGACCAATTAGAAGTTTAGAAGTGAAGTTTATCTGATGACTTTAGGTAGACGCAGGCTAACACTTTCCATTGACTACCAGTGTTTGAGCTACGCTAATATGTGGTGGGCGAGCTCTGCCCGTCTCTTCCTGCTACTGCATGTACAGTCGAAAGAACAGTATCTATCTTCTTGTCCAGAACTCAGGAGGGGGGCAAAAAACAAAAAGGGAAAAACGGTTTAAATATCCCTTTAAGAAACTGAGACTTGTGAGTCCATAATTGAACTTCTTGTCCTATGAAATTAGTCAGTAAAATAATTCCTGTCCACTCTGTCTCAAACAATGAGATCACTTGAGCTTTCAGGCATGTTTGCATCATCAGCCAGTATAGTCTGACACTGCTGTCCACACCTCCTTCTCTCCTTCAGGACCAGGAAATGAGATATTTTATGTTTCATTTTGTCCTGAACGGCTCACGCACGACCAGCCATTCATGTTGTTCATTACACTTTCAATGACCAAAGCCAGATCAGACATTCTGTGATCCTCACTGAAACACGGGGAATGATACCGGTCAATAAACAGCTGCACAATCAAAAGAGGTTCTCGGAGAAGAGCAGTCTGGTCTCTGAGTAAAAAGCGCGTTGATGCTCAGGAAAATAAAGAGGACTACAAACAGAAGCTGATGGAGCTGCAGAGAAACTGAAAGCTCAGTGCGCTATTGTCACGAGAAAAAGTACTCTTCATGATCCAGGACTGTCAGAGCACTTAAAACAGTCCTGTTTCTCCCACACAGTTCAGTCACTGAGCTTTCAGTTCATAAAACTTATGATAAAAATAATATCAAGACAAAGAATATGAACTCTTCGGATGGCGGGCCTTCCTCTTCCTCTCTCAGGCTCATATTTAACATGGAAAAATACATACGGGGGAAAAAAAGAATAAAAAAACTGCTGACATTTTGGTTATTTTTGGCTGACGTTACACAACCAAAAATTAACTCTTTTTAAAGCAACAATGAAGAAATAATGTCTGGGCGACAGACACAGTTGTTTAATCCTGGTGAAACTACTTAGCATTGCTTTTTGGGGGGTGGGCAGTTTTGACCAAAACTTATACACACCTTCAGTTTGGAACCACGCAATGCAAAGAAAAGACATTTATTAGGGAAAGTAAAGTATGATGATCAGTTAATTTAATCGATACAGTAAATTTAATTTTATCAGTTGACAATTTGATTGATCATTAAATCTTTGTGGCTGTATATTTTCTGCAGGAACAGCTTGGATGCTTTGATGTTGCGTATGTAATAAAGTGGATTTCTGGTCAGTGCTGCCGTCGGTGGCTGGAAGCTAAACTACAGCAACATCAGTTTAAACTGATGCAGAGTAAATTATGTTTTCAGTTGTTTTACATCAGATCTAACACTATTTTCGCCCCTTATAGAGAACTGAAGATTTGCGTATCATCCGATGAGCTCATACTCTGAATTCACTCTTCCTTAAAGTATTTTTAGAAGCTGTACATTGACTGAAATGTCTGTATGTCTGGAGGTAGTGATGCTGGACCTTGACATGCAGCTTGACAGTCCTGCATCAAGACTCAGGAATGACTTGATGCTTTGTAATTGCTGAGGAATGCAAACAATCTCTCATGAATCCTGTGTGATCTGACATCATTGATTAGTTGGTGAATTCACAGGCTCAAAGCTAAACTAAACTCTGCTCACCACCACAAATCAAACACTGTGATGCAGGAGGAAAACTTTGAGTTTCCTTCAGATTCTCCCACGTTTTCATCTCAAGTCTTCATATTTATTCCTCCTCTTGTGGAGGAAATAAACTTTTAGAGGAGCAAGCAAACGTGACGACAAAGTGCCCTGCTGCACAGAGACTCCATCGAAGCATTAAGCAGGAAATGGGTGTGTGTGTGTGTGTGTGTGTGTGTGTGTGTGTATTTGATTATCTGTTTTAAAAGATACAGTATGTAATGATGTTTTTGTTCAGATCTGTTCACTCTAACGCTCAAAACTGTGAGCATGACTTCAATGTCAGCATCTGTTTTGACAGATGAGGTGACACATTTTTAACATGGCAGAGGTCTCATTTTGGGAAGGATCTCAAATGCATTACTGATATAAATCATCATAATAACAATAATCACCATCATCATCGTCTTCATCTTGAAAACAGCCAGGGGCTGTGAGAGGCAGACAAGTCAAACTGCTCGCACATTTATCAAGATTCAGTTTGAGCCCGAACAGTCGACATTTTGAAAGCCCTCTAAAATGACTTCATCCTTAAAGGAATGTGTGTGACATTTGGGAATTCGGCTTATTTTTGCCTTCTTGTCAGGAGTTTGATGGTAAAAGTGACACCACTCGGGTCTGTACAGTTAATATAAAGCTGCAGCCAGCAGCTAGTTAGCCTAGCATAACGAGTGCAAACTAATGGAAACAGCTAGCTCTGAACACAGGTCCATAAAAAAAACAAAAAACCAACCAGCAGCTCATTTTTTATCATGTTTGTCTAATCCAAAGTTAAGGGCACAGGTTTGGTTTATATATTGTGATAATAAATAACAAGTCCACTGAAATTAGTTATTGCACCTTCCACACTATAACTAACAAAATAAATTATTAAACAGGGAAGTGCTACATTATTTTATCACCCATAGCTCAACTTTTAATAACAATTATTACATAACAGAGCAGAGAATTTGTGCTTTTCTGCCCTGAATAGCTGCTGCAGGTTGGCCCACAAAAATCCCGGCTGCTCCACACCCTGCTAGTTAGCCTGAAATAATAGCATTTTTTAATCAGCACCTCTCTTTTGTTATCTAATCTACAGTGACTGAACAGGACAATGTTCAGAGTGGAAATCTTTGCTTGCAATGACGACAAAACTTCAGTCAGTCACTGCTACCAGCTCGTCTGAGTTTCTGGTGTGCAGAATTTGGGGAGAAAAAAACAAGCTAACAGCTTCCTGCCACTTTCAGTGTTCCTGCTAAGCTAAGCTAACCGTGCCCTGGAATTCAGCTTCATGTTAAATGGGTAGATATTAGAGTGGTATCATTCTTATCACCTCACTCCTTCAGAATGTTACATTATCCCTTTTAATGGCGATTTAATATTTTGCAAACAAATGCGTGAATTTCAAACCTAACTGTCAGTATTTTGAGTGTAAAAGGCAAATATTCAAGAACTCTGGTCGCTGCCCGTCGCTATGAGACTCGACCTCCTCCCTCCCTCCTCCCTCCATCCTTCCCTCTTTCCTTTAAAAATAAGCATGAATCGAAGACACGGTGTGAAAATCCAGACACATCCAGGTAAGTGATGCATGGATGTTTGCTGACAGGGGTAGATGGAGGGACGGTGGAGGGGGGAGTGGGGAGTGTTTTTGTTTTTTGTTTGTGTTTTATCTGACGGTGACTCCAAGCTTCTCCAGCACCCGCGTCCCTTTCTCCTGGTACTCCTCCCGCGTCATCCAGAAGTTGTCCTTGTCCTTCATGATGTCGGCCAGCACGGCGCCGCCCAGGAACACCATGTGTTTACGCCGAGGGGGGTCTTCTATCCTGATCTTGAATTTCTGCGATGGAAATGAGCAGAAAAGAAGAGCAGAGAGTGTTAACAGAGAAAGAAAGATATAATAACATGTTGAAAGCCCTGCCGCCCCGTGAGGTCCCTGAAATAGGCTGAAGGAGAACGTCTTTTAATTACAGGTTGAAGGATTTTCCTGCAGGCGCAGCGGAGCGAGCTTCCTCTCAGGAAGAGACGGGGGAACAATGAGAGGTTATAATTTCACCTTGTCATCATGACAGAGAGTCATTTTTGATGTGATGAAGGCATTACCCACACTGTGGTTTCAGTACCCCCTAGTGGCAAATACATTCATTACACAGGAGCACATAGAGCTCACAGACAAACTAACCCTTTCTACACAGAGATTCTGAATCAGCGCCACACTGAACACTCGCCAATTTTCCACCTTTGTTAATTTACAAAGAACCGAGCAGCACCAGCTTTAAGTCGCTCCCGTCATTTTATACAGCAAGCTAACGTTGCAGATTTAAAGGAGACATGACCGCTGTGAGGTTCAACACAACAGTGTCAACTTCTTCTGTTAAGATAAATGCTCCTGACCCGGCCTGCCCTCCCCGACCCATTCACACAAACTCCGGCTCTGATGTGACTTTGATTCTACCTCCAGAGGCAGATCAGAGGCGGATTGAAAGTGATCCCCTGATTCGCCTCCTGAACTTGTACACAGACAGCGACGCTAGAAAAAGATGCACAGAAGCTGCCTTGAAAGAATGTGTAAATGGAGCTAGTGACATCCAGTAAACTTCTCCACCTCATTTTTTGTTTCTAAATACCAAATCAAGCGCAAGTTCACATCAATAAAAGACTGAAAATTAAATAAGAAAAGGACTGATTCACAATTCCCCCCTTACTAACAACTCAGAATCAAAACATTTTTAAACTCCACTGAAACTGCTGCACATGCATCCCTGAACGGTTGTCAGCTAAGATGATGACTTTTACATTCAAAGACTGATTATTGTCAATAAATGCTTATAATGTAAGTCTAGGACATTTTTTTGTTTTTAGGATTTTAACAAGTGCAGTAATCACTCTGCTAAAAATGTCCTCCCTCTCGCTCTCGTGTTCCTGGTGCTTTGGCTTCAGTTTTCATACTCACTGAGAGCTTGTCGACGTCTCCCTTCAGCACTCGCTCCAGGTACAGCTGCTTCAGTTCACGCTCCAGGCGAGACGGCAGGCCAGGATACATGGTGGAGCCTCCAGACAGGACGATGTGTTTGTAGAACTCAGCCCTGATCAGAGAAACACAATGTTGTACAGACTATGATGTATGTTTGATTGATGTGGCATTCCTTTACTCCACCCTAGCTGGCTGTGAGAATAACGTGTAAATATGTTCTCCATTATTACTCAGAGGGATTCTGATGATTAAAGAGGCTTTTTTAAAGGTTTCAAGACTGTCAGTTAATGCAAACTTTAAACAGTTGGATTACGTTAAGATTTCTGAGATACAAGTGCAGATTTCTACAGGATGATTTCTACTTTTTTGTGTTTTGGTGCTGTTGACTTTCTATTAGTAATTAACTTCTGTATTTGAAATTATTGGTTTGCGTTATTTACTGAAGAAATCTGAACATTTCTGCGAGAGGAAATATGTGAATCAAAGTGGAAACTTCCCTCAGCATCCTCCCCTCTCACCTGGTGTCGATATCTGCAGCCTGGATGGTGTTGAAGAGCAGCTCGGCCACACCCACCCCCTCCACGTTGATGAGGTGAGGTTGAAACAGAGCCTCGGGGGCCTCAAACCGCTCACCTCCCACTTTGATCACCCTGCCGTCGGGGAGCTGAGGACACACACACAGAAACTTAATGACTTCTAACACTGCTAAATGCTGCACTCTCCAACTGCTGTATCGTCATTGGCGAAGAAACGGATAAAGTTTTATTTAAGACAGTGACTCACCGTGTACGACTCGACCAGCACGGTCGTCTCCAGCGCCAGTTTCTGCTCCTGTTCGATGTTATAACCAACGTAGCAGAGCTTCTCCTTCATCATCCTCACCGTCTCAAAGTCCGCCGAGTGGTTGAAGGCGTAACCTCGTAGCAGCAGTAGCTGATGGGCAGACGGTGGGGGTTCTCATTATTATTGTGGAATACGTCACTTTTACATTTTGCTTTAAAAAACCACAGTATGAAAAAACGCAGCTGCACTGAGCGGAAAGTGTGTTTCTGACAAAACTGACTCTTAAATTTTGTTAAATAAAAAATAGAGTGACTGACTGAAATGTGAACAAGATCCAGAAAAGAAAACAAAAAATAAGACTGCAAAATAAATTTTACAAGAAGGCAAGAAGAAAATCTGAATCATTTTGACGATTAATTTGGAATTTCCTTTGAAGATAGTGACTTCTAAATTCTGCCTGGATGACAGGATTCATTACTTCAATAACAAACTCTGGTCACATCGTGTCTCAAAGAAAAGGCCTGACACGTTTTTGTTGATTCATGGTTAAAGCAAATAGACAACAGAAACTTTTAATATCAGCTGGACAGAAAAAAACGAAACTATAAAACTTTTTCAGACATTTGCTTCTCTACACCTAAAAATCTCCATAACTGAATTTATGAAAGATTTACAATAATATTCAAGGTCTTGAAATAAATAAAAGTACCTTCACACATTTTCTCCAGTACTCAAAGACACGTGTTTTGCAAACAGCCCTTTTGTTTTAATAAAATCCCGTAATGTTAATTGACATCTTTGATTATTCAGACTTCATCCTAAATGAAATACGTCTTTTCATGTTAGTGTTTTTCTATTAAAATTTTGTTCAGCTTCTTCAAAAAAAATAATTCATTTTGCATTTATTACTGGCATATTAGAAAGCATCTCCTATACATAAACTATATGAATAAAAGCATGTGAGTAACACATGTGTAACTGTTGGACATGTAAATCCAAAACAGATGAGTCTGCTGCTGTAACAACTTCCACTTATGCGGGAAAGCATCAGATATTTTTTGGCCACATAATCAAAATCCCATCATTCAAAGTTTTTTCCACATATCCACCAAATGTTAGGAGGAAGAGCAGCACCATGGGAAACTTTACATTCGTTCTTCGCTGTGTGGTGCAGCTGGTACCTTGATGAGGTAGCGTGTTATATCCCGTCCTGCGATGTCGAGGCGTCGGGTCAGGTGAGGCAAGGAGAAGCCCTCGTACACCGGACAGATGTGAGTGACGCCGTCACCGGAGTCGACCACCACTCCGGTCAGCAAGCCTTAAACAAAACAATGCAAAGCATGAATCAGCTTGTACTCGTGGTGTGTGTATGTGCTTACTTGTAGCACAACACATACAAATAACTGCTCATCAATACTGCTCTACAGTACCACTAGTGGACAAGTGATGTCAAGAAACAAGACAAGAAGATAGATACCATTCATTTGACTGTGCGTGCAGTAACAAGGAGGAGACGGGCAGAGCTCACCTACAGCTAATTAGCTTAGCTCAAACACAGGTAATCAATAGGAAGTGCTAGCCTGCCCCCACTGAAAGTCATCAGATAAACTTTCAAACAACTCTTAACTGTCCTGTGTGCTTGTTATGACTTGTTTATTTACCACGTTATGTTAGATTAGCACTTTATGTAATTTTAAATTGAAATATGTACTAGGGCTGCAGCTAACAACTATTTTCATCATCGATTAATCTGCCAAATATTTTTACAATTAATAGTTTATTCCATGAAATGTCAGAGAAGTGTTAAAAACACTCATCTCAATTTCCCAGTGCCAAATGTGACATCTTCAAATTGTTTCTTTTGTACAAACAATTGTACAAACAACAGCCAAAAAAAAAACACAAAAACTTCCCATTTATTTTTATAATTGACACAGAAAAGCAGCAAAGGCAGGAAATTAATCGATTATTCGATTAATTGTTGCAGCTCTAACACATACTGAATGAATACTGCAGGGCGCATGCACACCAGTAAACAGCAGCAGCAGAAGAAAAAACACGTAAAGAACTACGTTAAGTACTAATCGGAGTCTAAAAATAACATAACCTGATTAATAAACAAGTCACAACAAGCACACAGGATCGTTCAGAGTTGTTGGAAAGTTTATCTGATGACTTCAGCTGAGGGCAGGCTAGCACTTCCCATAGACTACCAGTATTTAAGCTAAGCTAATTAGCAGTGGGTGCGCTCTGCCAGTCTCTTCCTTCCTACTGTATGAACAATCGAAACAATGGTATCTTTCTTTTTGTATGGAACTCTGGAGGGAGGCAAATAACAAAGGAGGATCAGGCCCCCACGGCCTTTGGTAAAATATCTTAAAATGCCTACATCTCCCAGCATGCCTTAGATAAGAAGCTAAAACAAAGATATTCCACAAGCTTGTAAACTTTATCCTAATGGTGGCACTGGATGAAAGATCACTGGCAAATGTTTGCTACCATCCACTAGAATTATGTGATTAGTAAGTGTTAGTTCATCCACATGAACAGCAGGTGGAGCCAATTCACCCATTTGCACCTTTAAACCACTGCAGAAGAAGCAGTACCCACATCCTAGCATTCAGACAGTGACAGTTCTGGTCAAGCACTGATGGTGAGTGTTACAGACACAAACGCACCTTGAGCGTACAGAGTGAGGACGGCCTGGATGGCGATATAAACTCCTGAGAACTGGTATGTTTCAAACATCACCTGGCAGGCGAAACACAGGAAGTACAAGTCAGACTGCCTCATATTCTCAAGCCAAAATTAAAACTTCAGCATCGTCACATCTGATTCTGTTACAACAAACCTCGATGATCTTCTCTCTGTTCTTGGTGGGGTTCATGGGCGGCTCGGTCAGTAGGATCTTGCAGTCGCGTGAATTGATGTTGAGTTTCTCAGGGCCAAAGGTGTAGTCCCACAGGTGCTTCATGTCGTCCCAGTTCCTGACGATACCGTTCTCCATGGGGTAGTTCACCTCCAACATGGAGCGCAGCTCGCTCGCCTCATCCCCCACCATCAGGTCCTGAAGCGTTCAACAGTTCAGAGTAAACAGATCAATGTGCCGCTCACAACTTTCAGGCCACAATCAGGTATCTTGAAGTTGCTGTAGTATGCAGACCACATGACTGATCAGTGACAGGGCAGGTCACACATCACAGGAACTTTCAACAGCAGGAATTTCTGCTGGCCCTCCAGACTACTTTTTGTCACAGAAACTCAAAAGAGTGACACTGGAAATTAAGTGAACGACAGAGAGACGGGTCTTTTTCTTACAAAAAGGATGTTCACTAAAAGAGAGTGTAGTGTGTGCACAGATTTGTGTAAGGTTGATAGAACGCTGATTTTCCTCCAGTCGTTAGCTTTTGTCAATGTTCCTACAAAATTTACCTTGATTTCAATGTTGCCCACTTTAGCTGTGGAGCGAATGATCGGCCGGCCAACCAGTGCAGGGAAAATGTGCTCGGGGAAGTTGGATCCTGCATAGCCACACTTGACAAACTAGAGTAGAATAGAAAAAAGAATGAAGAAAACACGTGTGTTACAATATTTAAAACAACCCAGTAAAGTACAACACATGCTCATGCAGTAAAATGGGTTCACT
>JAQLOL010000019.1:11310783-11325305 GCA_029783665.1 Naso thynnoides
AGAAAAGGTTTTGGTTTGGCATTAAGAGCTTTGACTGCATATAACTGCTGCACTGTAAAACCTGTGAAGATAGGCATTAGAGTTGGATGCGTTGCAAGCCAGGTGGTAGGCATGGGTCTACTGACTCCTTTGTCCTACTGGATGACATTAACGCACAGTTGGTAACAATAGGGGTGTTGGGATGAACTACCTACCTGAACTGAACTAGAGTCATGTTCTGTTATTGCACTTCTATGCTAGTCACAGATTGGTTGTAATAAACACCATGTTTGAGTATAAGGTTGTTTGTAGGCGTACTTGATACCAAAACCTCCTAGGCCAAAAGGTTGATGATTACCTCTGGGGTCCTATCATCAATCCTGCTGCTCTACATCTTGGACACTTCGGTGAAGAGAGAAGCAGAGCTGTTAACTGGTCACCACCTGCTGCTGTGTAGGATCAGATGGTGCAAGAAGCTGCTAGATGGACAATGTAAACCTAAATGTGAGATTGAACTTGGAACATCCGGTGGAGGCCCCTGTCTGCTAGCTCTCCTGCTCCTACATCTGGAAGAATTTTTCATGCAACCTGGGGGAGGTTGGGGACATGCAATCCCAGTGGGCCATGTTCAAAGGCTCCACTTTGGAGGGTGCTTGTAAGCCCTGTTTCCAATGAGCGGTACAGGTCAGATTGGTATGGTGCAGTGCACGTTTATTTGCGTTTTCACAGTCAGAAGTTTGGGGAGGGTACCAAAGCTGTACCGTACTGTCCCTATTTTGGTAACCTTTTCATTGAGGTACCAAGGGTACCAAGCACCCACCAAGCATCAAGTACGCATACAGTCAGCAGTGGCAACGCAAGCCAGATCTAGGGGTGCAGTTCCGAAGAGTACTGCGCTGTTCCAAATCCAAATATACCAGTCAGTGGAAACAAGACTGTAGAAGGTGTGGTCAAAGGGTAATTGGTGCCTATCATTGCAGTGAACACCAGCGATAAAGCCATCAAGCTTAAGATAAAGACTTATGGTTTGCCAAGGGGTCTCTAGAATAGCAGACAGGCACTGAGGGGCTCTAGCCCCTTGAGCAAGACACATATGTAGGAGGAGATCAAGGAGACGTTGGGGAAGAACTTTTCATTTCTTCTCAGTGAAGTTCTGGTAACTATCATCAGCAGACATCATCAGTCAGGACAACAAATTCTACTCAGTTACAAAACCGAGAGTCAAATTCTTTGTATGTATTATGAGGATTTTTAATGTGAGGCTGAGTTTTAGTTAGTTCAGCATTTGATCAGTATGCACGAGCAATTCCTTGCAAGGTGTTTTATTTTGAAACTCAAGTCTGTCAGTTGAGTCAAATGTGTTTCCCGTCTGTCGCTTCCAAAGGTGAACATAACAGCACACATCAGCGGGAGGAGAGTTCAGACTTCCTTTTCTGTTTTAACAACAACTATGGGAAAGAAGCAAATAAAGATTTACATGAGAAGATTGTAACATCACAGGACAAACAGAGAGCTGAACTGTGACTGATTGTTGCAGCACTGCAGAAGACTGAAAACTATTACTGCTGCTCTCTTCTGACTCTAAAATACATTCATAAAGTAAAAGTTCTCTGCAAAGATTAAACTTGTCCAGTCCAAGCGCATGTGACTAAGTTCATTTCTAAACTTGAAGGAGGAAACAATCTCACAAACAGCTGTAGTCAGAGGCGGAGCAACACTGCTAAGAGGACAGCCTCATCGTCAGAATCCTGAAATGAAACTTAAAGTTCGCCAGAGTGACAGCCGGGCTGCAGGCGAGACAAGTCTTTGTGTTTTTGTCTAACGAAACAATAGACTGAGTTTGTCTGCTTTTTCTCAACAACTGACTGAAGTTCTCAAATACTGGTGAGTGCAGCTGATAATATTGAATTTGTTTTAACAACCAGCTTTCGAACAAAACTTGCAGCACTGAACAACAGGAAGTAACAATCTTATGATTTAAAATTATGTTTCTCAGTAATTTCATTTTGATATTTTTATATGAACAATAAATACATGTCTACTAAACTATTTCTTTGACTCTCGTGTAGATATGGCTGCTGCAAACTCTCTGCTGTCTGAAGATCAGTTTCGGTGCTCCATCTGTCTGGATGTGTTCACTGATCCTGTCAGCACACCGTGTGGGCACAACTTCTGCAAGAACTGCATCACTGCACACTGGAATGTTAACTTTAGGTTCCGGTGTCCCTTGTGTAAAGAGGCTTTCACCACAAGACCTGATCTGAAGGTTAACACCTTCATCTGTGAAGTAGTGGCTCAGTTCAGACAGTCAACTCAACAGAAAGCCAGCAGCAGCAGCAGCTCACAGCAACAAGTGTCCAAAGTAGGAGAAGTTCCCTGTGACGTCTGCACTGGAACCAAACTGAAGGCCCTCAAGTCCTGCCTGGTGTGTCTGGTCTCCTACTGTGAGACTCACCTGGAGCCTCACCTGATGGTTTCAGGCCTGAAAAGACATCAGCTGATCGAGCCTGTGGGGAACCTGGAAAGCAGGATGTGTACGAAGCACGATAAACCTCTGGAGCTGTTCTGTAAAACTGACCAGATGTGTGTCTGCACACACTGCCCTGCTTTAGAACACAAGACACATGATGTTGTTTCTCTGAAAGTAGAATATGAAGGAGAGAAGGCAGAGCTGATAAAGACAGAGGCTGAAATTCAGCAGTTAATCCGCAATAAACACCAGAAGATTCAGGAGATCAAACACTCAGTAAAGCTCAGTAAGGAAAATGCACACATAAAGGTAACAGAAGGTGTTCGAGTCTTCACTTCCTTGAAAGAGTCTCTTGAAAAAGGCCTAACTGAGTTCGTCAATGGAATTCAGAACAAGCAAAGAACAACAGAGATACAGGCTGAAGGCCTTATCAAAGAGCTGGAACAGGAAATCTCTGAGCTGAAGAAGAGAGGTGCTGAGATGAAGCAGCTCTCACAGTCTAAAGACTACGTCCACGTCCTCCAAAGCTTCCCATCTCTGAAGGATATCCCACCAACCAAGGACTGGACAGAGGTTAGACTCCCTCCAGCATCATATGAAGGGACTGTGGTAGAAGCTTTGGTTCGACTGGAGGAGACACTCAGCGAAAAAATGAAGACGCTGTTCGCTGAGGCTGAACTGAAGAGGCTCCAGCATTATGCAGTGAATGTGACTCTTGATCCTGATACAGCACATCCAGAACTCATCCTGTCTGGTGATGGGAAAAGAGTGAACCATGCTGATGTAAAGAAAAATCTCCCAGACAATCCAGAAAGATTTTCTCATTATAATTTTATCCTGGGAAAGCATAGTTTCTCTTCAGGCAGATTTTACTTTGAGGTTCAGGTTAAAAAAAAGTCTAAATGGAATTTAGGAGTGGTCAGAGAGTCGATCAACAGGAAGGGTGAAATCACAATGAGACCTGTGGATGGTTACTGGACTATATGGTTGAGAAATCGAAAGGAGTACAAAGCTCTTGCTGGTCCTTCAGTCAGTCTTACCCTGAAGTCTCGGCCTCAGAAAGTCGGGGTGTTTGTGGATTATGAGGGGGGTCTGGTCTCCTTTTATGACGTGGATGCTGCAGCTCTGATCTACTCCTTCACTGAGTGCACCTTTAATAATGAAAAACTTTACCCATTCTTCAGTCCCTGTAGGAATGATGGTGGTAAAAACTCTGCCCCTCTGGTCATCTCTCCGGTCAATCAAACTGCCTAATATTATCTTTTTGATATCACCAGCAATTTATTGAATAATGAAATGTTATCAAAGAAATGTGCCGCTGGTTTGCCATCGCAAGTGTAATGTTTCAGTAGCATCCACAAAATTCGGAGTAAAATCAGCAAAATATTAATTAGGCTACTGTAAGAAAACTTAGATCATAAAACATAATTTGGCGCCCTTCAGACAAAAACGTTTTGCTAATCTACCAAATGAACTCTGTTTGGTTAGAAAGATTGATTTATCAACTTACCGGATTAGACCACTCAAATCTGTGTTTTTATTTAGCTACACTATACCTCTCAGAGTAGATGCTAATAGTTTTAGCATTTTTTTTATTCTTGTACATGAAACAATTAGCATTAGCTTTTCTAAGTCAACCTTTTAACTCTTCAATAACATAGTTTGTTATCTTGAGTAATTGGCTAACTAGCAGAGTGGGGCAGACACATTTGATTGAACTGTACCTCTGTGATTGAGAAGCTAGTTAGGCTATGTGTTTTAGCATCTTCCTTCTCCTTATGAAACAGTTAGCATTGGCTTTTCTGTGTCAGTTTTTTATTTAAATCTTAATATCAACTACAAACATAATTTGTTAGCTATATTGAGTAACTGGCCAACTAGAAGAGTGGGGCAGACCATATCTTTGTTGAAGCTAATCGGTCTTTGGCATCTTCCTTCTCCTTACAAAATCGTTAGCATTGAGCTTACCATTACTTGATCAATACAGATTCACGTTTGCTGCTTAGCTTAACACAGTAGCTTTCAAGACATTTCGGGCTAATTTGAGTTTTCAATCCATCTTAAAGCAAAGAAAAGTTCAGTGTGTTGTTTCTTTTGAGGGGAGGGGGGATGATTTAACCTAGCCTACAGTCAGCTTGACGTCATAGCCACATCAAGCATCCCTACCCTAACTGCGATTGTGCACACATTAGTAGCATTAATAATGACCTTGTTCAGCCACAACAAATGAAAGTAGATGTTGGATGTTTTTTATCATAACACAACCACTTCTGTCAAAATGTTATATATTGATGATTTATTAAAAAGCCTCTCGGTTGAGCTGAGAGTGGCTTTGTTGATGGTTGATCCACTTTGTAAGCTGGTGGTCTGAGAGATGTATTGATTAAACTTCACTATCTGTTTTCCTCATTCTTGAAATTGAACTAGTTAAATCACAAGAATTTAAGCTTTTAAATGATGCTTTGCACAGAATAACTGTACATTCAAAACATCAAAAATCCTACTTGTACTAAGCAAACAGTCCATTGATGAGCTGTCAGAACTGCTTTAGGATTTCTCATTTGAAATAAAAATGAATGAATAAATAAATAGTGTTATATTCACATGTACTAAAGAGCAGAAATTGTTGATATATCCACTGAATTGTGACAAAATTTTGCCTGACTGCAACTGTTTACTTCAGAAGTCAATTACTCTGTATTTTCTAAAGTAGGCTGTGTGAAATCAGTTAATGTTAACTTCATATACTTGTCTTTATTCAAACGCTACCAATTTAACACAGACATTCTTTGAAAACTAGACTTCATATCTTACCAGTAGTGTTTAGGTGTCAAATGAGACCACAGTGACTCCCTGTGTCTGACTGTGGTTTGTGGGACTACTGCATGCGCAATATTTTCTATTTCTCCAAATGTACCATCAAACTTAATTAATTAAAAACAATTAAAATCAATAATTGACAATACACTCTCAAAAAGCAGATTGTTTGTGGGTTTTTAATTGTTTTTAACTTTGCTCTCACTGCCCTCTGCTTGCAAAGTTTGGAGATTTCATCTGGAAACTACTTGCATCTATTTAGTTTAGGCCACAGTTAGCTTGTGTTTAAACTGGGCTTCATCTTGTAATCGCTGTATTTTCAAATGTGCCGGTGCTTAGGGATAAAACATTTGGTAACTGGCATCTGGGTAATGTAATGATGTGGTAGGCTAATAGGCTATAGTTAAAACATTAAATAAAATTGTATTGATAAAGGGTTATTTTAGTTAGGCTACCCTTAAATCTGACCTGATATTTAAGTCTGTCAGTAATTCTGTTGATTCTTTAATGTTAATATTAATGACACCTTTCCAAAGTTTTTATGATGTAACAGACTTTAATAACACAGAGAAGCTGTGTAACTGGACCATCCTTAGGAAACAGTCAGGTGCATTCTCAACTAATACAGAGAAATCTATTTAGTAAAGGAGAGTATGGTCTATTCAACTGAAACTGAAAAAAGAATATTTTTTCTTTCAAAAAGTTTAAGTCCTCATAATTTATGTTCTTTTACCATTTACTTATTAACTGTTTATGTCTGATTTTTCACTTTGTCATTTTTTGTGTGTTTAATGTTAAGCATTTTCAGTGGCTCTTCAGCCTGTATTTGAATACCATAATTACCAGATAACACAGATTAAAAAAAGAAAAAAAGCTTCCTATCACAGGTTATTTTATGTAAGCAGCTTGGTTGTGTCCTCAACCTTGTCACTAAAAGAAAAAAAAAGTTGAAATAAGTCTGAGACTGAAACAGATGATGTGAAGTGAATAAAAACACATTTTGTGATGAATGAAACTACTCTCTAAATCACTGCAATAAAACTCAGTGAAACTGCTCAAGAAGTTTTTTTGTTTGTTTGTTTTTTACATTGGAGCAAGTTTTTCCCAAATTGGCTGTGATTCCCTCCTGTGGCCACTAGAAGTCAGCACGACAACTAGCATCAGAGGAAGGGGAGTGTGTTTACACGGACAGACTGCAGACACACAGCTCTGAACTTTCTCATCTGATTTACTGGGGGATGGAGTGGGGGTGGCAAATAGAAGACATGAGAAGGTTAGACAGAGAGAGCTGAACTGTGACTGTTGTTGTAGAGCTGCAGAGAATGAAAAGTTATTCTTTCTCTCTTTTGTCTCTAAGATATACAACACAGCTGCAGTCAGAGGCGGAGCGACAGCAAAGAGAACTTCAACGTCAAAATCCTGAAATGAAACTTAAAGTTTGTTAAAGTGACAGCAGAGTTGCAAGCCAGATAAGTCTCTTTGTTTCGGTCTGAAGAAACAATCAACTGAGTTTGTCTATTTTTTCTCAACATCTGACTCAAGTACTCAAATACTGGTGAGTGCAGCTGATAATATTGATAATATTTGTTTCAACAACCAGCTCTAACACAAAACTTACAGCATTGAACAACAGGAAGTAACACTCCTTTCATTTCATAATGGCACTTAAACAGACTTTTTAATGTAGTTATAGAACTATAAGTGTTGTTTCTCAGTATTGCAGTTATCCTGCTTTAATTATTAGACTGTATGGATAATAAGTACATTAAGCAAAACATTTTCTTTGACTCTTGTTCTCAGAGTTTAGATATGGCTGCTGCAAACAATCTGCAATCTGAAGATCAGTTTCTGTGCTCCATCTGTCTGGATGTGTTCACTGATCCTGTCAGCACACCGTGTGGACACAACTTCTGCAAGAACTGCATCAGTGAACACTGGAACACTGATAACACGTACACGTGTCCAATATGTAAAGAGGCTTTTACATCAAGACCTGATCTGAAGGTCAACACCTTCATCAGTGAGATAGTTGCTCAGTTCAGACAGTCAACTCAACAGAAAACCAGCAGCAGCAGCAGCAGCAGCTCACAGCAACAAGTGTGTAAAGCAGGAGAAGTTCCCTGTGACGTCTGCACTGGAACCAAACTGAAGGCCTTCAAGTCCTGCCTGGTGTGTCTGGTCTCCTACTGTGAGACTCACCTGGAGCCTCACCTGACGGTTTCAGGACTGAAAAGACATCAGCTGATAGAACCTGTGGAGAACCTGGAAAGCAGGATGTGTACGAAGCACGATAAACCTCTGGAGCTGTTCTGTAAGACCGACCAGATGTGTGTCTGCACACTCTGCACCATTTTAGAGCATAAGACACACGAGGTTGTTCCTCTGAAAGAAGAATATGAAGAAGAGAAGATCAAGCTGGTGAAAACAGATGCTGAAATTCAGCAGATGATCCAAAAGAGACGACAGAAGATTCAGGAGATCAGACACTCAGTGGACCTCAGTAAGAAAGATGCAGACGGAGAGAAAGCTGAAGGAGTTCAGGTCTTCATTTCTCTGGAGGAATCTGTTAAGAGAGGCCGGAAGGAGTTCATCGAGATGATGGAAGAGAAGCAGAAAACCGCAGAGAAACAGGCAAGCCACTTCATCAAAGAGCTGGAAGAAGAAATTTCAGAGCTGATGAAGAGAAGGACTGATGTGGAGCAGCTCTCACAGTCTGAAGACCACCTCCATCTTCTCCAGAGTGTCCGATCATTGAATATCCATGAGGCACCAACCATCAAGAACTGGAGAGAGGTCAGAGTTCGTCAGTTACATGAAGGAACTGTGGTGAGAGCTTTGATTCAACTGGAGGAGACACTCTGTAAAGAGATGAAGAAGCTGCTTGAAGCTCAGCGGAAGAGGCTCCAGCAGTATGCAGTGGATGTGACTCTTGATCCAGATACAGCACATCCTGGACTAATCTTGTCTAATGGTGGGAAACAAGTGAATCAGTGTGAATTGAGGAGGAAGCTCCCAAACAACCCAGAGAGATTTTCTGTAAACCCCTGCGTTTTAGGAAACCAGAGTTTCTCTTCAGGCAGATTTTACTTTGAGGTTCAAGTTAAAGGAAAGACTGCATGGACTTTAGGAATGGTCAGAGAGTCGATCAACAGGAAGGAAGAAATCAAATTGAAACCTTTGGATGGTTGCTGGAGTATATGTTTGAGAAATGGTGATCAGTATGACGCTCTTGATGACCCTCCTGTCGGTCTCTCTTTGAAGTCTAAGCCTGAGAGAATCGGAGTGTTTGTCGATTACGAGGAGGGTCTGGTCTCCTTTTATGATGCTGATGCTGCAGCTCTGATCTACTCCTTTACTGACTGCTCCTTCAACAACAAACTCTTCCCGTACTTTAGTCTATGTCTCAGTTACATGCGTAGAATGTCAGCTCCTTTGATCATCAATTTTGCCAATTACAGTGAGTAGACTAATCACTTACCCCATTTCATGTATTGATTTTTGTTTTTTCATTTAAGGGAAAAATGCGTGTATTTAGTGACAATACTGTCAAATTTACATCTTAGAATCTGATTAGTGTGGTGTCGGAATTACACTTAATTCTAAGATTTTTTTATTATGTGTATCCCTTTCCAACATTAGGGGATAATCAATGAGTAGGTGTGTGTCAAATGTTTTGAAGGCGCAGCGTGGAGGTGAAGAACCACCCAACACCAAGTGAGTACAAATCGTTTATCGCACACCTGTAAGTTGGTTATCTGATTTATCCTACTGTCATTTTCAAACAATGCAAAATAAAAACATTTAAAACATTTTGGTGAATGTTTTGCACTCAAAATCTAAAGGTTACACAGAGAGACTTTACTGGTATGCAATTATTAACTTAGTCCCTTTTCCAATCAAGCACCGGTCTAAAGCTGCACCTCAAATCACATTCTTCCATCAGAACACTACCGTGTTAGTTTACTGTGTATACAAGGTACTCGTATAGTGTGTTCATTGTAAGAGAGTAGTATGTATCTATACATATGCACACATATTGTGCACTTCAGTGGCGAAAACACTCTGAGCTTTATGTTACTAAATAACATTTGACCATGACTGTCATCTGACATCACTTAAACTAACTCAAATTCAGCTCTGTGCGTCGTGACAGGGCTTCCGTCAACATAGACTTCACACATTTTTACAAAAACAAAAAACTAAAACAGACACAAAGCCACTTCTGGGATCATAAAAGAAATTTATTCTTTTTTTTTTGTTCTTTTGATTTAAAATGAAGACATTCTGGTATGAATTGCTGTACATTGTTAACCTGTTCAACTACGCAGTGACTATTGTATGTTTTTGCCTTTACTTTGCACTCTTGTATCTCCACAGTTCTTATGCACGGCTTGTGTACTGATGTGTTAGTGTGCTTCTGTGTTTTTAAATGTAATATAATGTAATCAGGACATTCTTGTTTAAGAGAGTTGTTTTCAACGGCCATTCCTGTTTGAACAAGGGTTATAAAAATAAATAAAAATATATATTTCACAAACTTCCCTGAAATGCAAAATAATGGAATTTTAAACATGACATTAAGAATGTGATTAATAACTCCGGAAATTTCAAGATTAATCGCAATTAAGAAAATTAATTGTTTGACATCTCGACATTTAATCATAGGTGTTGCTTATTACAACAGCAAGCATTTGTTGAGCAACTGCTTAGTCAGAACAACAACTGAAGAGCAGCTGCAGCAAAAATAGAGCAGCAGAATAGAAAAAGCAGAGGAGAGAAAAAGAGCCATGATAGAAACTCTGCTCAGTGCATCCACTGGACACAAACACATCAGCTGGAAAGACAGAAGATTGTTTTCAGCAGCAACAAACGTGACACAACCATGTCTGGTGAATACTAGCCTTGAATTATAGTCGCTTTCCTGCAGAAGTCTCTTTCATAAACGCATTCAACATCAACCTCATTTTCTGAGAGCAGCTCTCTTAGAAATATTCATATATTCATTCCAATTCTTTCTCTGCTTTTTCTTTGTTCATTCTGTCTTCTTTTTGTCAAGCGCTTGTTATTTGTACTGTATTTGTTGTAAAGCACTTAGAGCTGCATTTCTTGTATAAAAGGTGCTCTACGGATAAATGTTGTTATTATCATTTTCCTGTGGGGGGCACTAATGTGTGTCCCGATATTAAAGTTGGATTTTCTAATTTAGTGTTAAGATTTTCTCAGTGGAGTTGGGGGGCTGTCAGAGCAAAGCGACCGGCTAATTAAAACCGAGATATTGTGGTGACTAAAAATAAACAAGGTGTTCCCAGCAGCCCTGGCACTGACTTGATGATGAGGCATTTTTAGCCTCACAGTGTTGGGAGTCGGGT
Source organism: Naso thynnoides (assembly GCA_029783665.1). NCBI lineage: Eukaryota > Metazoa > Chordata > Actinopteri > Acanthuriformes > Acanthuridae > Naso > Naso thynnoides. The sequence goes on from JAQLOL010000019.1 coordinate 11,321,419, forward strand.
CAGACTGCTGGCAGACGCCTGCAGAAGAAGTTGCAGCATGTAGAGATGTTCACATCACCGTTGATTGCTGGTGATTGTTGGTGGCTGACAGATTACGCTTTGTTAGACTGTGCTACATTTTTTGTCTTTTGATCAGATTCATCAAGATTTATAACAAATGTTTAGTAAGCACAGTATGTTTTTTTTCCTGCAAAGTTTTAAACAACTGTTTAACAATATAAAACATTGATGCATTTGACATCCAACAGGTTTTGCTTGTTTTATTGATAACTCACAATAAAATTATCACTCCATCCTGTTAGATATTTTTGTGAAACTTTGCCATAATTAGCACCTGGATTTTTGAGTTATGGTTAAAAATGTGCATTGTGAGGTCACAGTGATCTTTGACCTTTGACTCAGAGAGGAGGTTAGTGCTGAACTTGAAGAAATTCCCTCAGGCCATTTCTGAGGTATCGGTTCACCAGAACGGGATGTACGGCCACATGCTATCATACTTACCTCAAACATGTGGTTGTTATTTATTTATACCCTTTGTTGTTACTGTTATTATGAGTGTAATAAGAGACAAAAACAGGCAGGGAGGTATGAGTCAGCGTCTCATCAGTTGTGAACAAGTGGATGTAGAGTTTGTGCTCATCACAGCTCTGTGCTCACGGGACCGTATTTGTGCACACAGAGCAGAAGTGGTCCCATGCGAGGATGCTTTTCGCTTTTTTTTATTTTTCTGCATGCTCATATGACGTGCACACGCATGGCTTTTATGTGTTTTGAGACTGATTAAATGCCACAGAAGAGCTCCATTGCTCACTCTTAAGAAGTCATTTTCCTCTTTTTTTTTTGGTGCAACCAAAACTACATTTTCTCTAACAAAAAACACAGCAAAGGCAAACTAACATGGACACTGGTTACAAAAGGCAAAGACGAGGCTTTGGGGCTTTGGGGCTTTGAAGCTTTGAAGTGTCTGGGTCTATAAAAAAGAACTGTAACAAAATTTAGATATTGCATTAGTTTGGATATTAAAAAACTCTGTTTTCATGGACACAACTAAAAAGAGATTTTTAACAGCCTTTTTTGTATTCAAATGTAATACAGAAACATAAATATTCCTCTTCCTTCCGTTAGACTAAGAAACTGAAAGTAATGAACCACAACAACACAGATGGATATTTAACAGCCAGAAAAAATGCAACAAATGTGTCTAACAGAAGTCACTGACAGTGTTTCAGCTAAAGCCATGTGGTGGAGGTATATTTATTGATACTTACAGTGCGAGCACATGTCCAGGGCATAACTGGCTTCGTTTCCCTGAGAACGAGAGAAGATTGATAATGAAACACATTCAGGCATTGGATTAAAAACAAAAGGAAAACCTTCCTCATTTTTACTTGTAGGGGTAAAATGTCTTATAAACACAAGCAGGACTGCTATCAGCTGTATCACGATTATAAACTGGTCTTTGCCATGTGGACAGGATTACAGTTTTCTGGAGACTGTAAGAAATCTTTTGCCCCCCAAATTTATGAAAAATCTGTAAAATAACTCAAAATTAGGAGAAGATAAAAGGAGAAGATAAATTAAACTTGTCCGTGCCCTGTTCTTGGCGAATTCTTTCTGTTCTTCGTCAAGCATTAACGACAGAGTAATCAGGGCAGACCTAGAAAGACAGAGGAGAGTCGAGGAAAATTCTGCTGGTTGCAATCTGAAACCTCACCACTAGATGCCACTAAATCCAACACACTGTTCCTTTAAGTGGGCTGACAGTGTAGAGCAGTCGTTCTCAAACTCTTCCTGTCATGCAGTCCTTTGCAAAAAGCAAACGTATGTGTGAAGGTGAGTAGGAGGCATAAATACTTCAGTTCAGGATCTATAGCAGCTTTTTTCTGCCTCACTTATTTTACAGCCACTACACCCTCATCCTGTCCTCTCCGCCTCCGTCTGTGTGTTCAGTGGAAGCTTCACTGGAGGATAATCCATTATATACCAGCCAGTATTACCTGCATGTTGGAATAACAACATAAATACCATTCTGGGTGCTTCTCTAAATGACACATTAAAACAATTATGAGCTGCCATTTCCTCTTTTTCATATTACAGGTCAAAGACACATCAACCTGCAGTTTTTACAAGGATTTATTTCACCAAGAAAACAATGCGAGGGGCCATCTGAAGGCCTTTAAACTAAATAAGTGTTTAAGGAGCAGGAAGTGAAACATTAGGGTTTGTCTATTCTGAGATTAAATTGTTCCTGTCCATCATTTGGCACATACTGCTCTCAATTCTGAAACTGTCTGAATTTAAAGAATCAGTCCAAATACATCTAAACTAAATACATTGTGATAAAAACACCATCATTAGGACAACTGTCAGTCCAGGCTTTTTACACACCAACCAAGAGAACTTCATTTACAAATCTGATCCACAGTCAAACATGTGCCTCTATATTTAGGGACGGCCAAGTGATCTGAATCTCTGACCTAAGTTTGAGTGACATGACATCACAGGAACATGACAGTAAAGCTGCAAAGCTGACAGAAATCTCAGACTGCTAAACATCCTGCTCTGAAGACGACAACTGACACATCAACTTTCGCATGAAAAATGCATCTAGTTGGAGTTTTTTTGTCCCTGTGGATAGGTCCTAACTGATATGGGATTTTAGGAGCCGATGCCAATAATCAAATGAGGGAGTGTGAAAATTCTGATATCCAATATATCGTCTGATATTCTATATAAAATATTTTGAGTGCAGTTATCAAATATGCGTGACAAAGTATGTAATGGAGGCAGGATATCTAACAAACTTTATTCCAAACCTCTGTACGCTAAACAGTAAACACTTCACTTATCATCAAATAAATAAGGGACCACTCTCTGCTGAACAAATTATGTGATTACACCATTTTAAATCACTAGTCCCAGTACTTTTTTCAGCCTTAAAAAACAGTTTTAATGTCGGCACTTATTAGAGAACAAACCAACACCAATATATCTGCACTAGGCCAAAACAGGCTGATAATATCAGTAAACCGATATATCAGTCGGGTCCTTCTCGTGAACATGAAAGATGACAGCCTTTATGTAAATTAAGCTTCACACTACTTTTACATTAAGCTGACTAAATCTCAAAAAGCATGTGAACATGAGGTGAAGTTTTCAACATTTAAAACTTGAGATTCACACTATAACACCCCTACACCACAGGTTAACACTTCATCTGTTCCCCCTTCTTCCGTTTCAGTCAGCAAACAAACGGTTGATCACAGTCGACGCGTTCAATAGACAGTTTCTCTCAAATGATGATGTTTCTGCATGCTGTGTTTTAACACAGACACACTCACAGTTTAACTGTCGTCACCACATAACTGAACTAGGATTGGGCCGGTGTAAAATTTTACAAACCCTTGTGATGTAAAGCCAAGTACCAGACCAGATATAGCAGATTTTCACCACTAGGTGTAACCTTTCACACATCACTCAGCCAACTGAACTAAGTGACACAAAGTGTTTATGTTGCAACAGCCACTCAGCATTGAGATTCGCCTGACGTCACTGACATCTTGACGTTGAATCAGACATGGCGAATAAAACAACTTTTGCTATGTGTCAATAACACCGAGCTGTACAATAGGGCTGGACAAATGACTGAATTTCAATTTCCATTACGATTTTGGCTTCCCACGATCATAAAAACGAGCGAGAGTAACGATTATGTGCTGCATGATGAGTCTAAGGGTTACTGGCGTTCTGTCTTGTGTTGTAAATCAAGTGCACCTCTCCCTAGGGTTGGGCATCAAGAATCAAGAATCAATTGGAATCGAAACTAACTTCTCGATTTTCCCGGAATCGTTCAAAATTTTAAATTTCGATTCCTAGTTTCGATTCCG
>JAQLOL010000019.1:11369055-11399282 GCA_029783665.1 Naso thynnoides
GGCTCGCTGAGTTAGATGACAATATTTGATCAGATTTAAAGTTGTTCTGTTACTTTCAGTTGTCTAATTGTGATTTTCTTTTCCTGTAGAACAATCACTTCCACAGTCGGCAGCCATCACTGCTCTAGATGAGGACAGAAACAGCCCGACATGTCAGACAACACCAGAGGACTTTCTGTGTAACATTATTGTTGATCATGTATATTTTTTTTCATTAAAATAAAAATACAGTTTTGGGTAACAAATTGTTTGTCTTCTTTCCTGATACATATAATGACAAATTATTTGTGTTTGTTGTTGTTGTTGTTTATAGAACAATATAAAACTAAAAGTCATACATACATCCTCACAAGCGATCTGCTCTGCTTGGAGAGCCTCTATCCTCTGGAGGTCCTCCGGTTCAGGCTGTTACTCAGGTAACAAACTGTGGCCCGATACCCGTCGTCTGCCTCTTCCTCCTCGACCCCTGCTTGGTGCAGCCCGTCTCACTCCTCACGCTTGGCCTCAAGCATGACCGCGGCTTGTGGATGTGCTTGGCACCGGAGACCCTGACATGCTCTCATGGGAACTCTGAAAACCAGAATAACAATTTTTATCTAACGAGTAATCTACAAAACCAACATTTATCTACGACTTTAATCAGTGCAGTAGTGACAGACATGATTGATACTGTCAGCTTTTCCCTTGATTTCCCAGTAGCAGAGCTAGCTGTTTATAGTTTGCATTACATAGTTGTGACATGACATTCGTAAAGTTACCTCAACAACGTGCTAATACCTAGCGTTAGCTTGGCAGCTTCAACATGCACTGTAATAACTTTACAGTTTGTCATACCTGTGAGTCCGACATAGTTGAAGTCTGTTTGTGAAATTATTTGCTCTCCGTTGATGTCAACCCCTCTTAAAACTCGCGCTCTGTTTTTGGCCTGCCTGCTCGCTCTTCTACGGGAGGGGGTGTGTTGGTAGGAGGCTCCGAGGGGAGGGAGGGGACGGAGTTCAGAGGGGAGGGCGCATGACGTCAGATGGAGCACAGAGGTTAGGGGGAGGAGTTGGGAGGAGATGCAACTTTCAAATTTCCAAGATCGTAGACTCCAGCTTTAAGTTGGGGCTGCGGGGCTTGTACTTCTAGCAGAGTATTTCTACAGTATTTATACTTTGATTTCAGTGAAGAAGTATCTCAGAGCTTCTCCTACTGCTAATGTCAGTGTTGTTAGAGTTTAGTGGAGTCTTTCATACAACAGATCGTGAGTCGAATAGTCAAATGGTTTGTGGTGGGACTTTCTGCATCAGTGCTTGACAGGTAAAACCAGGTAAAACCAGGTAAAACAGGGAAGATGTTTTTAAAAGTCGTTCTTTTTTCAGTTTTCTCTGTTGCTTTACCTGTAACTTGCTCCAAATAGTAAATTTATCTCACGAAGCAAAGCAGTAAATATAATCATGATGTTTAGTCATGAGTGTAATCTGTGAATATTGTCAGATGTAAATTGTGAGGTTTTCTTGATGGTGACTGAGGAAGAATAAGGTTTTTAGTTTTTCAGTTTAAACATATGAACAAAGTTTCATGTTTCCTGTGTGAATCTGAGAGATGAACAATGAGAGAATTCAGATTTTATTGTTCCAACGGTCACATGTTGACAGACGATGTCATGATGACACTGCAGAGAGAAAAGACCAGATCAGTTTAGAAGCTCTGTGAGGAAAATAAAGACATTAGAATTGTCAAGACAAGTGTGCAGGTGTCTGCTGTGATGACCTCACATGATGCATTCATTCACCTGAGAGCTTCATCACCTCTGCACACACCTGTCGTAAAGCCTCACAGAAATGAGCAGAACATCCAGACTGTGACAACCGGCTCGATTGTTTTCTCATGCCGTCAACAAACAGCTGAGTGTTTTAGTCAGACCTGTTGAACAGAGAGTAAGGCCCGCGTTTTGTCCACCTTAATAATGATGTCACTGCTGTCATGGCTGCACGGCTCACACACAGAGGAGGAGGACGTGGGCACGTGACGCTCACCTTGTCGATGAGGCTCCTGAAGGTTGGTGGGACTATGTCCAGGACACAAACAGCGTTCAGGAAGAACATCGGCCTGCACAGCGTCTGAGCAACTGCCTGCAGCAAGCTCACTGGTGATTGGCTGTGGATGGCAGCAGTGACTTATTATGGGCTTTCTGAGCTTTTGTTTCATTGGACAGCTGATGGATCATACGGGAAATGGTGTGTGTGTGTGTGTGTGTGTGTGGGGGGGGGGTAACAACTGCAGACCGTCATGTGAGTTGGTCAATAAAAGTCCTGCTAAGAATCTGCACTCATCCCAAGGTCTTCAAAAAAATACCAAAAAACACTAAATACTGTATGTGAGGACAAATTTGGGCAAAAGTGTCCGAATGACACAAAAGACTTTTACAGTCTGAATGTTTGTTGCTTTCAAAACAAGAGCATTTGTGAGGTCCAACTCTGGTGCAAGGTGAGAAAACCAGGTGTGGATGTCCAGTTCATGAGTGAGGTGTTGATGGAGCAGAGGTCAGTCAAACATCTCCAACACTGTGCTGGCCAGCCGACAGAGTCAACCTGCTCTTCCTCTTTGTGCCATATCTGTACGGAAACACGCTTAAATTAAGTTACTGTACTGACGTTTGACGACTACTAACTGAATGACTTTAGGAGGAAAAAAGGAAGAATAGACACAATTTGTAAAAATGTCTGTTTGTCTTTCTTTAGTGTTTTATTGTGGTCGGAGTACAAAGGCTCAGACTGCTGCTTTACACAATCATCATGTACTTCATTAAATATTAATTACAGAGCTTATATTTGCAGAAGAGTCATGCAAAAGGCCAAACACAATACCCCCCCAACACAAACTCACACACACACGCACACACACACACACACATTGCTGAGTTGTGGCTGACATTATTGCGTTCAGTGGGTAAAAAGCAGAAAACGTGAGTGTGGATCGGTTCAGCTTCAGGCAGACTGCATCAACATGTTGAGTACAGATCAGACTGACTGCAGACTAAATGTTCCCTCTGTGTCCTCAGTAACACACACACACACACACACACACACACAGTGAAGCAGAGGAGAAACTGAGACGGTATGTTTGACCTCTCACCATCAGCAGAGGTCGCCCCTATCTTCTCCACATGTTGTTGTTATAATGTGACCATGTGTTTACTTTAGTAGAACTCAGACTGCATTTTTAAACCCCATTCACTGCCACTCATGTTGAAACGGTATAGAAACACTGTAGGACACGTGTAAGTTGCTAGGCTTTGGTAATTCACCCTTCTGAAGAGAACATCTGCGATTATTTGGTCAAAAATTGCGGAGCGAAAGAGAGAGGGGAGCAGGGAGTCGTGGAGACCAAAGTTATTACGCCTGGAAAAATAGTTCCTATAAGTGCTAACTTCCTAGCTGGAATATTAGTGTCAAGAAGAACTCTGACACAGACAATCTTCTGAACTAACATTGCACATTTTAGCTACTTTCTGTAACATTTATTAATATGGACAAAATGTAAACAAACACCATGTCTCACAGATAAAAGCCTTTTTTTGGAAAAATGGGCGGGGTTTGTGTAACCTGTGGCCGATGCTGTCAAAGGACAATGACATGTAGGAATACTGGAAGGGACCTTAACATAATGTTGTTGTATCATTTACAAACGGCACGTCATAGTTTTGACAGATGTGGAGTTTTTGTGTTTTTAGTTGAGCTACACAGAGAAAATTTGGTTAAAACAGTTTGTTGACGCTGTTTTGCCTTCATTATTCTCCTCGATGTTTGCCGAATGCAGTGTGGCAGTAACGTGGCTCAGGAGTGTTTTACATAGAGTGAATGCTGCACCACACTGTTTAATTTGGCAGTTTACACAACAGTCATGATTTAGTTTTAATCAGACCTCAACTTTTTTATCACCACTGTTTTGAAGGTATGAAATAAGGGAAGTAAGAGGTTTTTTATTTCAGAGTCTGATCAGTTTATTTTCCACAGTTCTTACCGATTGTCTGTCTGTGCTGCTGACTTCCTCTCTGACTGCAGGAGGTTCACTTTCATGCCATTCCTCCTCCTCCTCCTCCTCCTCCTCTTCCTCTCTCCTCTCTGCAGGAGGAGCGACGCTCTGCTCTGTGCTGAATGCAGCCCAGGACTCGCCCTCCACGTGTTGCTGCCCCTCATGCTCTCCGAAGGCGCTCCACCCTGCATCTGCCTCGCCGTCTGCGCCTTCAGCAGCCGAGCTGAAATTCCCAAAACTGTCACTGACGGGAAAGTCTGCAAACTTGCCTCCATCCTCCCCCTCGTTTCCACTGGTGTGAAATTTAGGGGAATTAAAATCGCCAAAGTCGTCATCGTCCTTTGTGTTTGTAGCTTCCTGTTCCGGGGCAGAGCTCTGCGAACTGTTCTGCTCCTGCTGGACATCCAGCTGGTCAAAATTGGCAAAGCCCTGACCGCTGAATGAGCCAGCGTCTCCAAAGTCCCCAAAGTCCTCGTCCTCTTCGTCCTCTGCCAGCTGGCTATGGTCAGCAGGCGTGGCGATTTCCCCTTGGAGGGGCGGAGAGGGCACTGAGCCTGTGGTGCTCATGTCACCGTACTCCTCCAGAGCGTCTGTCGACAGCGGCCGGCCGAACGAAGTTTCCGTCTCCGTCTCTGTCTCTGTGTCGTTGCCGGAGCCCTTCTCGTCTGCCTGTCCCATCTCACCATCTACAGCTGCGTCAGGTGAGAGGTCATTCTCACTGCAGCCCACGGCGTCTTTGGAATCGCTCCCGTCAGCTACATCCACCCCGTTCAGGGTGAGGGGTGTATTAGTGCAAACTGCCTCTGAGACGATGTGCTCCTGTGCAAAGGCTACGTCCCTTTGTTGAGAGTCAGCATCTGTGTGAGAGCCCCGGTCCGTGTTGCACGAGCCGTCCGGGGCCTCAGCGGGAACAGATGTGGAATCAGAGCCGGATGTGTTGGGTCCAGTTCTGTTTGTGTCCCTGACATTGTCCTCTAAAGTCGTTCCCTGCTCTTTGTTACAGTGCTCTTCCTGGCAGGCAGCCTCAGCCGGCCAGCCCCCCTCTGTGGGGATGTTCAAGTCCTCATTTGCCGTTTGGCTGAGGTGTCCTTCAGCATCGGAAAAAGCAGCAAAGTCTGCAAAATCGTCCTCTGGGCTGCCAACAGGGTCGCTGCCCGTGTCCTCTGTGGACGTTCCTTTTAAATGAGAGTGGACAGAATTCTGCGAGGAAGGGCTTCCCTGAACATCAAAGGTTGCAAACCCGTTTGTTAGAACCTCTGTGCCTCCGCCATTGCAATCAGCAGGCTCACTGCTAGCTGTGTCACTCACTGGGAAATCCAGGGAGCTGGCGAGGACCTTTTTCATTTCAGTTCTTTCTGAGGGACTGCTGTCCAGGTGGCCAGCTGGCACGACACCATTGGCCTTGGACAGCTCATTGCCGCTGCTGTAGGTGCCGTTGGAGGAGCTGTGGCTGAATCCAATCACCCCTCTGCTGTTGAGGAGCTCCGGCGGGGAGGTGGCTGTTAGAGCTTGGGACTGGTTGAAGGTGGTCGGGGTGTCGAATTCTGTGAAGCTGATGCTGTTTGGGACGCCAGAGAAGGTGCCGAAGTCTCCAAACTCACTGTCCTCTTCCTCTGCACCGTCCTCCATCGGGGGCGGAGAGGACGAGTACATGCGAATGACATCTGGCTCCATGATTCTCTGGCAATCAACAAATCCTCCAGGCTACACCTGAGACAGCGAGAAAAGACGTCATCAGACAAATGATCTTTCACAGCAGACATATCAATAAAAACACACGTGTTTAAGCCCCATTCTGGCTTTAGAAACGCAAGAAGTAAATAAGGACTGTTGTCAGTGGGGCTTCAGGACCAACTAGCGAAACGTGTGATTTGAGCCAATGCAGAAATTTAATTACTCAAGCACTAAGGGGGACAGACTGGCATCAAACTGACAGTAATAGAGTTGTAATGAGAACCCAGTTTTGTGGTATGTGAAACTGAGACGAAGCTGTAACAAACTGTGTTAGTGAGAACATCAGCTGTGACAACTCACATCAGTCTGCATGTTCTGACTGACAAACGCTTCGATTCATGTGATGTTCACACTGACTCAATGAAAATCCCTGAGGGCTGAAAAAACACTGCCTGTCGCAGGAGTCTCTGAAAATGATAAATACTAATCTGCTATTTTCCCTCTCACTCTTAGTCGGGTTTGGTGCTGGACTCTTATTTGGGAAAGAAAAATGCTATCACAACATCTTCACCACAAGGCCTTCTCAAACATATCCATACAACTTGACGTTTCTTCCCGTTAAAATGGGAAAACTTAAGTTAGCTATGCACTTTAAAAGCAGCTACATCCAGAACTTTGGTGAGATTTCTGCTCCATTTAAATCAAAGTTAATATTTTATCGTCATTCACTGGAAACTTTCTTTACACATGTTGAAGTGTGCGCTTTCCACAACATTCTCTGGTGCATATTTTGCCAGATTTTTTACAGTTAAAATGTTTAATTGCAGTCATACTTGGAACTCATGGATTCAAAGTTCATCAATTCAACAGTTTTTTTTAATCAAGGATTCACGATATTATCAGGACGTTATCGGTATCGGTTGATATTGGCTTTAAAATGAACTATCAGAGATCAGACAGCACGCACATATCCTCCAATATAATAACTGATAGAATAATAAGCTGCTGTTTCCTTGATTAAACGCCCGAGTCTATGCCATGTTTCCCATGTTCCCTGCGGACAGACATTATGTTTACTTACGTTGTCACTTGTGAAACAGGCCAAATTTGTCCTGCTCATGGGTATTGTTATGATTGTCTCAGGGGGAGCATCATCCAGTTTTAAGTAGGATATATCTTACTTGTTTTGAATAAAGGCAATTATCATAAATAAATATGATATGTTTTACATAATGGTAAGTTCCTCTTCTGCACAAGGAATGAATATTACATCGTTCTAAGCTCAGAATTTTGTTCCCGCATTTGCCAGCGGTCCAACAACAACGCTACTGTGTGTAAAAAATATACATATATATCAGTATGAGTATCGATTATCAGCCAAATGAGTTGTAAGATAGCAGCACAAAAAAATCCAATATTGTGCATTCCTAGTTTTTTATAAATCTCAGAGTTCCTCCAGGAACATTTCCTGGAAGTTATTGGGAATTCATAATCCTGTAAAACAAATTGATAAACAAAACTTTCTATAAGTACAATTATAATTACATTAAAGGCACAACCCGGAGTTTTTCACCACCTGAACTTCCACTGAAAGAGGAAACTGTTTACATTGTGAGCCACCCGCCGGAGCGATGGGTGGCTTCGGGTGTGTTTGCTTTGTTTGCCTTATCTCACAGAATACCGGCGAGCAGGTAGTTTGCACCCAGGCAGTGACGTCATGGACTGCAGACATGCAAGTCCAGAAAGACGAGTTAACGACAGAAGGGCAAAACATTTGTTTCCGAAGAAACTAAAACTGGGATCTGCGGCTCCATCTCATTTAAAGCTCTTAATTTTGTCCGTGTGCCGACCTCGGTGAACCTCGCAGCACCCGGGGTTGAGTCATCCCAGCTGTTTTGCACCAGCAGCTTGCGAAAAGTCCCAGTATCGATAAGTTAATGTATACGCAAGCGTAATGTGTTTTCTCTCACGACAAGCTGTCACCTTCTTGACGAGGTTAGCTCCTTCAAACAGCTGTTCTTTTCATAAGCTACACGCCCAAACTCCGTCAGTTTAAGCAACTTCCCGAGTTAACCAAGTTTCATGCATTTTGCCCACTTGTCTGACGTTGGTCAGGAAGCTAACGTGGCTAAATCGGTAATCATCTAACTTAGCTTAGCAGGCTAACAGGCTGGCTATCGTTAGCACAGTGGAAACTGACAGATGTGTTCAATTTAGAGCAAGAACAATCATATGCTAGGATTAACGTGACCTGAACCTAACAGCTAGCTAGCCCTAACCAGACGGCTCTAACGTTAATTAAACACAAGGCCGAGACACTTGGCTGAGATGAGATGTAAGTTAACGGCAGCTAACTTAGCCTAGCCTGGTTAGCCTGTGTATAAAACCAAAAGCAGCTAAAATAGCCGTGTTGTTATGAGCGATGCTACCAGCCAGTTAGTTTCTTTTGCCACTTTGTGGTGTCGGCTACATTCTCAAGCAACAACAGTAAATGGTCATCTCATATTTAAAAAGGCTATCAGTCCATAAACCAACCCCATCAGATACAAGTAAGTGACAAGTCAACTACCTTAGCTAACTACGCAGCTAGCGAACTGCAACGACAACAACAAGCATCTTCCCTGAACGTCCAGTTAGCTTTAGCATTAGCTTATCCTTCTCACACAGCTTGGTTTGACAGCAGGTGTCATAGTTAGCAGAAGAAACAGTTGAGCTGACCGTGAGAGCTTGTCCGCGCATTTCCATGACTCAGTCAAAGACAGCACCGTCCATCCGTGGTCAGATTGAGCGGAGCGATGCAGGACGGCTGAAACTGAAGCACAAACTGAAGGTTGAGTCAGCCGGCTGCTGCTGCTGCTGCTAACCTGCTGCTGCCTCAATATCACCCAGCATGCACCGCTGTGACAGGTTGGCTGTCTGCTGGGCTGTTTCTTCCAAAACTTTCCGTGTTTAACAGGTGCAGACTCCACTTTAGAGCAAAACGGCGTTACTGCGAAATACCTAATCCACGAAACATGGACAGTTGTAGCACCGACTCGCTGGACACGACCACTTGAGCACCACAATGACAACTCAGGTAGAAAACCATTGAAATCAGTTCGACTCGGTGAGAGCGTAAAGAAGTCGTTTGAACGGGTTGTCAATAATTGGGTGAAATAAATCTTGTATTGTATTTGGGGTTTGAAATGGGGAGGGAGAGTAAAGGTAGATTGGTGCTATGCCAAAGACAAATAAATAAACAAAGTAGACGACAGAGAGGGAGAGAGAAGAAGGCAAAAGTACCTCCAATTTGTTAAATGTTTGAAACATCTACAAAACAAAACAAAAAAATAAATATGTCTAAATGAGTATTATATCTGGACATCACTAGGCTATATTATCCAGAAATCTTTTGTAAAATATCAGTTACACGGCAAAAAAATTTAGAAATACTAATCGGCTTGAACTGTTTGTTTGGTTTTTTTGAGTCAAAATATCTGAAGAGTTAAGTACTGTCATAATATTTAAAAAATATTAACTTAATAAAATTAACGAAATGTATATAGGCTAAAATATTGATAGTCTATAAAAGTAATTAAATTATCATTAAAATACTAGAAGAATGGACACCAAAATATTACAAAAATCCAAAAATTTCCTTTGGAATTTTTTTTTGTAAAATATTTTTTTTGGGAAAAAAAAAAATCAGGATTTTTTTTTTGTAACATACCCCCCCCAAAACAAACAAACAAACAAACAAACAAACAAACAAACAACAAAAAAAACAGGTAAGTATCTGAAAATATAGGTGAAATATTTGTTAAAAAAAAGAAATAAAAAAAGCAGAATATCAGCAAATATTGGTAATAGGCCCTCAGGTTATCTGCAAGATTAATCTTTCAAATTATAATAACGATTAGATTACACATTGGCCAAAGTAATTAAATTCATGGTTAATTAGGCTACAGCCATACGCATACAGACTCAAAATTATATTTCTTTTTTTTTAATAATGACAAAAAATAAACCATGATCACAGGTAAGATGTAACATTATGAAAGTGTTGTTATGAGGATATACAGGCATACAGTGAACATGTAAAACGATGTGACTTATACAAACAGGAGGCCGTTCATGTACCAACGGTCATACTTTTAATTATGCATCACCATCATACAGTAAATACACTTTATAACTTTCATACGGAGCTTCTCTAATCTACTGACCACTCAAAGTGCTTCAGTGCATGTCAGCATTCATTCACACACTAATGGCAGGGGCGTCGATACAAAGAACTAACATCAGAATCACACAGTCATACACACACACACACACACACACACACACATACACACATACACACACTGGAAGAGCCAGCAGGAGCAAACTGAGGTTCAATAAGTTGCTTGAGGACACTGTGACCTGCAGGCTGGAGGAACTGAATCAATGACGTTCTGATAAGCAAATGAGCCACTGAGTCACATTCGCCCCGTAATGTGGCTGTTAACATATTCAACATATTCAGAGCCAGGATTTCAGAAAATACAAGAAAGTTCTCAAACAGCATCTCCTGACCAGGAACTAAAAGACGTTTTTATTTTTTTTAAAAATACATGTTTATTTCTCAGATGTTTTTTAAAATTAATTTAACCATATCATTCTGAAAAGTTTATTTTCCAACATAGGGATGTAAATTCTGAACACGAAGTTTTTCTTCATGTTTTTTAAAAGTTTATTGCTTAAGCTCCTTAAATCCCACAAAAAATAGAGAGGAGCAGCGTCAGTATGGCTGTTCAAACACACACACACACATACATGTACAGCTATCTTTGTGAGGGCTTTACATCGACTTCCTTTCATTTGTACATCCTAACCCAAATCCTTTCTCTAACCCTAACCTTAACTTTACCCATAAACTTAAGGCTTCACCCTAAACTTTTAGTTGTGGGATCCAGGATTTTGTCCCCACAAAGACTGTTGGACCCCACACCGTGAGTGAAAATTCAGGTTTTGGACCCCACATCTACAGAAAAACAAACACACACACATACACACACACACACACACAGAGAAAGAGAGAACAGTGCGACTGTATTTCCACAACAGCGATAGTTTTGAAGGACATTCTGGGAAAACTCTCAAAATGGATGAGCTGAACCAGAACCAGTGCCGGCGTGCTGAACACTTTCTACCGTTAAAATGTCTCTGTGAGTTAACAAATGACAATGTCAAAGAGGAAAAGTAAATAAGTCAATCAAAACATACACATACTTCTGAATAAAGTGAAATCAAATTGAATTTAATAACTAATCAGTGCTGCATTAATACTTTAATCGTCAGCTGTGTCTATAAGTAATTCCTGAGAAAAACACAAAAACAATCCTCTTCTTAAATCAAAGTCAATTAAAAACAAGATTCATGCAAAAAAAACAAAAACAAAAACTTTACAACCAGTTGTGTTTCTACTCCTTCATACAAAAAAACAAGATTTACACAAATGTTTGTGTAACGATCCATCACATGCAGCTCAGCTCATACATACGTTTGTCACCAGCAGAGGTGGGACGAAGTCATTCTGTCACAAGTCTCAAGTTTTTGGGTCAAGTCCACAGTCCTAAACTTTAAATCTCAAGTCCTAAACAAGTCATTAGCTCTCTTTTAATCTATTAAATTCACACAAATTGTGAATGGTCTCTAAAAAATTTTATTTACCTCTTAAAATAACGTTAAAACAAGAAGAGAACGTGACCCATTTCTTCATGGTTTGTTCTTTTCCTTGGTTGGATGTTGTCAGATGCTTCGAAGAAAGTCGATTCTTGGGGAAAAAGTGACGTCTTGTTGAGAATAAAAACCGTTAACATTAGTTGACTCAGGAAATGAAGGGAAATATAATTGAGTCATGGCACACTTTTCAAATAACACATTTACATCTCAAGTATTTTCTAGTCGAAAGGCTCGAGTCCAAGTGAAGTCATGAGTCATTTGTCCAAGTCCAAGTCAAGTTGTAAGTCTTTTATGATATTGTTGAGTCTAAAGTCATCAAAGTCGTGATTCAAGTCTGACTCAAATCCAAGTCATGTCACTCGAGTCCGCATCTCCGGTCACCCGTATTGAGGCAAACGTTTCTCTTTATTAAACATCTGAAGCCAAAATGTCCAAAGTGAGGTTAGTCCGCACAGTTTGTGCCCAAAAAGTTCAACAGTTCAACAGTGAGTTTCTTCACTTCAGGCCAGTTTATTGATGGACATGCTGCCTTTGATCCATAACGTGTCGATACCTCCGAGTGACGTCACTCTGTGGTAAAAGTCAAACAGCTGCTGTCCGTCCACAAACACACGAAAGCGACTTCGTTCACAGTGAATCTCAATCTGGGAGGAGAGACGAGACACAAATGGATCTCTGGTCAGTTTCATTTGATGTGTTGGACACTTTAAAGTGTTTGAGTCACATATTCACACATGTGGGCATCAGAGGTCAAATCTGATAAATTGATTAAAAGTCCATTGTGGATTTAGGGGCATCTAGTGGTGAGGCTGCAGACTGCAAACAAACATACAGGAGAAACTACAGAGGCTTTCGGGTGACAAGAGACTCTCTTTAAAACAAGAGATTGGTTTGTCCATCCTGGGCTACTGTAAACATGTCAGACTATGTGGAAGAGGACAGAGAAGAGTTTGTCTGTAGTCTCACTTCATGAAACACCTACTTTTCCACGGGCGCGCCCTCTTACCGCTCCCCGTCTGAAACAGCTGGTGTAGGAGGTAGATGTGTCACAGTTTTTCCCCATAATACTTTGTGTCTGCAGATAAGGCAACTTAAAGGACCATCTCAGTCTATTTTTGACTTGTTACCATTAGCAGAGATTGCCTCTATCTTCCGCAAATGTTGTTAAAATGTGACCATGTGTTTACTTTAGTAGATCTCAGGCTTCATTTTTAAACCCCATTTACTGCCATTCATCATGAAACAGGATATAGAAACATTATTGGACACGTGAAAGTTGCTAGGTATAGGTTATTCACCCTTCTCAAGAGAACGTCTGTGTTTATTTGGTCAAAAATCACTGATCGAGAAAGAGAGAGTTGCTGGGAGCTGTGGAGACCAAAGTTATTACCCATCCATCATCAACTGCTTATCAGGGTTTGGGTCGTGAAAACAGCAGCTCCAGCAGGAGGCCCCAGACTTCTCTTTCCCGAGCCTAATCAGCCACCTTTTGACTAGAGGATCCTGAGGCGTTCCCAGGTCAGTGCAGAGACATAACCTCTCCACCTGACCTGGGTCTGCCCTGGGGCCCCTTCCCTGCTGGATGAGCCTGGAACACCTCCCTAGGTAGGCGACCAGGAAGCATCCTTACCAGATGCCCAAACCACCTTAACTGACTCTGAGTCCCTCACGCATAACTGAACTTCTCACCTTATCCCTAAAGGAGACATCAGCCACTCTCCTGAGGAAGCCCATTTCAGCCACTTGTACCCATGTTCTCATTCTTCCGGTCGTGACCCATCCGTCATGATCATTGGTGAGGGATGGAACGAAGACTGACCTGTAGATGGAGAGCTTTGCCTTTCGGCTCAGCTCTCTTTTCATCACAACGGTGCAGTAAAGTGAGTTCAAAACTCGCTCCAGCTGCTCCGATTTTCCAGCCAATCTACCGCTCCATAGTCCTCTCACTCATGAACAAGGTCCTGAAATACTTGAACTCTCTCACTTCAGGTAAGGACTCATTCCCCACTTAGAGTGGACAGTCCACTGCTGACAGCAATGGCTTTAGAAAGTTTTTATGCCTGGGAAAATAGTTCCTTACAAGTGCTGCCTTCTTAGCTTTAATATTAGTGTGAGGAAGGATTTTGACACACATGTTCTTTTTAACTAATGTTGTCACACATTTTCAGCTACTTTCTGTGACATTTATTGCAGCTGTTTGTACATCCTTTACTCTTTATCTTGGATCTCATCAGCTCCCACAAGATGGTCACTAGTCCTCCTTGGGTTCATGAGCTCTGAGTGATGATGCTTCAGCTATCCAAACCTGACTTTTTTGTTTTACTTCATAACTTTGGTAATCTTCTCAGTACAAACTACAGCTGGCAGCAGCTGTATCGTGCTGACAATGATGATCACTGCACAGGTGCAGAGTTTGTGGACAGGTGTTGATACCTTGAACGGCTGGTCTCTGATGAAGGGGAAGAAGGGGATGGCTCTGTCAATGTCGCCCCAGGATCCAGACACACAGGCTCTGCGTAGGACTTGTCGGTCCCTGAAGCGAACACAAAGCTCCAGAGCCATGTTGGGCGGAGGCTCCCTGGATGTTCCACAGCCGCATGTCAAGGCAATGTAGAACCTAAGAGAGGGGCGAACAGCAGTGTAGGGAATTACAATCATACAGTAAACAGTAGAGAGCGCACAGTGGTTTGTCATTAAGCTTCAACTAACAGCAGCAGAAGAAGACATATCTTTACCTCAGCAGAGACACAGCAGGTGTAAATATGCATACATTTTCAGAACAGAAATCTAAAGTGTAATAAACATGAAAATGTGCATTTTACATTTTCCTTCCACTGGTCTGAAAGGAGACGTGTTGTGGAAATTAAAAAAAAAAAAAGCCCCAAATCTCAAAACTGACCAGTGAATGAAAATCGTGTTTCCTGTAAGTAAAAGCAGCTATAAGTACAGCCTATTATATTACAGTATAGAAACTAGCCTACTCTGGTACCAGGGGGTGTACTGCATTCAAACAAAGTAAAACTACAAAAGTCTAAGCATTAGAAAACCCCTTAAATGCCAAAAGTAACAGTACTCATCATTCCAAATAGCCCCTTTCAGAATATGTACTATATTATTGGATTATAATTACGATGCAGTGATGTGTTTATCGCTTTAATGTCGCAGCTCGTTAACATGAAACTAACGTCAACTACCTTATATACAGCTGGTTATCATAAGTTATAGTAACACATCATAATTAATTAGATGTGTGTATATTGCAATAACATCCTGAATCTGCAAAGTAATTAGTAACTAAAGTTGTTAGATAAATATAGTAAATAAAACATATTTCCTTTTAAAATGAACATGAAGACTCAAGAAATTACAAGTACAAGTTGTTTTACCTGTCAGGACGCGAGTCAACTACACCAACCACGACAACCTTCTTCCCTGGCTGCATCCCACCTGAGATATGACCTCTGAAAGGAACCGCCTGCACACACACACACTTCCTGTTTAGTTATTTATGATCTAATTTAAAATTGAGCTGAAAATATAACAGACAAGTGAGCATGTAAGTCAGGAGTCAAAAACAAGAAAATTTTAACGTCCAATATAAAAACTGATTCGAGAAAAAGTTGCTGAAAAAAAGAAGCAATTACCGTCAACTCCTGTAAACTTAAAAATACTATATACTACACATTAAAATAAGACTTTTGGTCAAAAACATCAGAGATTTTGAGAAAAAGGTTGAAATGTTTTGAATATTCAAAAAACACTGAATATAAAACAATGAAAAGAGCTGAAGCAGGAAATTTTATTGAAGATTTCCTGAAACTTTAGATACTTCAATCCATCAAAATACTTCACAAATTATCACTTTTATAAATAGACTTGATTGTAATTAGTGTTTCTATTGAACATTTTTGACTCTAGTTTTCAGTATTTTAGTCTTTGTAATGTTTTTCTAGCTTCCACTCATCAGAGTCTGTTTGTCATCTTGTGATTTCAGGGTTCATGTTACCAGCATTCGCTCAGTTTGTCTGTCAACGGAAGGAGCACTCGGCTTATTTTCATCAGTTGCGTGTTTTTGTGGAACAACCCATTTCTGAAAAAAAAGGAACAAGTTATGCGAATTCTCTGCATTTCCAGAAACAAATCAAATCAAAAGATTCAAAAGCACCAAATCAAGTTAAAGTAATTTGCAGCAGTTTTTGATTTGACTTTATTATAATAATCACATCAAAACAGAGTCAAACATGAGGACAAGTTGTTCTTTGAAGAAGTTTAAAAAATAAAAGCTCTCTGTTTTATTGAGGCTGACACATCAACTCAGTGAATGCGAAGCAACACGTGACGTCAAAAGCCATGTGACCAGCATGCGCTAAGTCAAGCCTGAGAGAAACCGGAAGTTAAATAACCGTTAATAACAGGATCACCGTCAAAATAAAATCCACTGGCATCTCTTTGAGCTAAAATTTTTTAGATTCTGTTCTGTCTATAATGTTGCCACCATCGTCAAGATTTTGACATAATGAGGCCACAAGTCCTCCACTGCAAACCCACCATCCTAAAAAAAATCAAATCAAATTTAGCAACATGTTGGCTTAAATTATTATCAAAATTAGTTTTGAAAAACTCATGTATACCATGTTTAACATAAGTGTAGCTGAATTGTACATTTTTGATGTCTTCTAAAGTGATTAAAAATCCTAAAATCCAAAAGAGAAATTAGTACAACAACATGACATTATGTAGTGATGGTAGATGCAATACCACAGTGTACTACTCCGTTACAAGTAAAAGTCCTGCATCAAAAATACTTACATCAATATAGTTCAAGTAACAGCAAAAAAAAGTGAGCATGATGTAGAATCTTATGCTTTCTAGTATGGATCAAAATTATTGTTTTGTCAATTTAAGGTAAATGCAGTACTTATTTTAATGCTAAATTAAGATGCTGCCATGTATTAATAGTGCTTTTATTTTGCTAAATCTGACAGGAAGTTGTTTCATTCTGATCAGCTTGATGCCTGCTGGGAGTCAGACATTCTTTTAAAACTAAACTAAACTCATTTTCAGTACAAACATTCACCTGAGAAATAAACCCAAAGCTCAGAAACCTCGATCAGGGATCGCTGACTTTTCCCTCTGCTGCTGCGGTGGCTCATAACCTCTGACCCGCTTCCTGTTGCTCAGGTGTGTTCACTCACCTTCCTGCCCTGCGCCGTCACTCTGTGTGTTTCAGCCATGTTGATCTGAAGGAAACAAACAGCAGAGGAATGAGCTGCACGACCAGTTTTTCTGCCACCAACGTCTCCTGTCCACTGAGTCAGTGCTGACGTAAAAGCTTCAACCTGGTTCACTGCACACACACACACACACATACACACACACACACACTGCTCTGATAATCAGCTGCCCCTGCATGCCTTTCTCTCTCAGGTCAATAACAAGTGAGCTTATTGTGAGGCTGTGACCGCGGGCAAAACCCTGCATCTGAAATTTGTTTCATGTTGGTGAAAAGTTCAACTGGCACTGCAAAACTAGTTTAACAGCAGCACCTTTTATTTATTCCCAGAAACAGAAAAGTTTCTTCGACTTTCAGCAATGACTGAAATTCAGATCCTATGTTGCGTTAAAGGAAAGAATCCATATATTAATTCACCTGTATGTCTGATAACAGAGCACAGAGTTCACACACGCTCAGAATGTGACGCAACTGCTTTACAGTGGTGGGGACTATTTTCAGCAGCGGGTTAATCCACACTTGGTGCACTATAGTAGGTATTTGTGGCAGCAGGATGGTAAGTGTAAAGCATGAGATCTGCTGACCGTAAGTAAAATGTAAAAACACTTGGCCCGTAAAGTATGTTTGATGTCAGTTCCCTAGCTTGTTTCAGTGGTGAGACACAGTCTTACAGCAATTGTAAGAATCAAAGTTTTTGTACATTAAAAAGGTCACCAAAAACTCATTTATGTTGTCAAAAAATCAAGAACTCACACAAACTCACCTCAGAAGTGTGCAGCAGAGATCTGCAGCAGAATCGATCTGTCTGTGGTTCTGGTTTTCATGTTGTCATTGTCTTGTTGTAACTTTCCTTTTCATTTTCCACAGAGAGCAAAAGAATGGGAGGAAGCCGCAGGACGTGAGGTCGAAGGAAGAGGGCTGAGCCGGAGGGAAACAGCAGCAGAGGCTGCCTGCGTGTTTAATGCTTCTGCATGCTGAGCAGCGCTGACAGCAGATCATTAATGTCTTTAAACAATCTGTCAGTTTGCAGACAAGCTCGCATTATAAACCTTCAACAGTTAATGAAATCACTCTGCTTTTGCTGAAAATGATCAAAGTGTGCTAATAACAGTGTTAATAGTGTTAGTTGTAGTATTACTCTTGCTTTTCTAACTTAAAGCTAAGGTTGGCAATTCACATTTTAGTGCGTCGTTGTCATTCTCTCTTTTAAAGCTGGAGTAGACATTTTATCTCTGGTGTCATACTATTAAAAAAATCCTTTAATAACCTTTTAGCATTTTGTATCCAGGTGGTCTAAAAGAACTCCAGACTTCTGCTCCTCTCCTTGGCTCAGGATTCGATCATGACAGGACTTTCAGCCAATCACGGGTCACGTCAGAGAGCATGTGTTCCCATTGGCTCCTCTACGCTGCGCTTCTTAGCGACAGGTGACGTCGTTATGAGCTGATTGGCTGTTGAAACAAGCGACAGGCCTTACGTTCTAAAACCGGCTTCTGGCAACTTGACGAGCTGACTTGCAGGCGACACCGTCAGCCAGCTTGAGTAGAGCTGAGACGGCCCAGTTGACTGCAACCGTTTTGTCTCGTCGTGAATCTTTGGTGCAAACTGGCTAAGAAGAGAGACAGCAAAAAAAAAAATTAAACACAAGCTGGAGCAAAAACAGAGAGATGAGCGTGCAGCGGAGTTGCTTCCTTAGGAGTCCCGTGCTATAGCTAGCTTGTTTTCCAGACCTTGCCTACCTCACGTTTAAATCCAGTTGCATCAAAGATTCACACCGAGACAAAATGGTTGCAGGGAAAGCTGCAAGGGTGTAAACCGGTCCGTCTCAGCTCGACTCAAGCCGGCTGATGGTGTGGCCTGCAGCTCAGTTTGTCAGGTCGCCCAGCTTTAAAGCTTCCACTACATCAAGTAACAGGAAGTTTCTGTAAATATAAAATGGAGAGAAACTTTTCCTTTTATTTCTTATTAAAACTTGCAGAAATTCACAAAGAATTTTCATGATCTCAGTGCTGCTAATTCCAAACTGTAACATCCATTCAATTTATACATCTATTTTTAATATACTGAGGTTAAGACCCAGCTTGCAGTTCAGGCAAAAGCGAAGCCTGAACAGTGAGTGAAAACTTCTCTGGTAATAAATTGATTTCTGAGCCAATACTGATCTGATGTGAGACACAATACACAACAAATACAGTTTTGTTCATTTTATTATGAAAGCTTAAAAAATCTCACAAAACATCATAAACATGATAATAAAAACCATAAATATGCAGCAAGAACAAAATTAGAAATATCAAGACATGAAAACAAACAAAACTTCAAAAATCTGAGATAAAATACATTTGGAAGCAGAAAGACATTCAGTGATTAACTTGAATGGTGAATTTTTCAGTGCATTAACATAAAGAAAATACAATGCTCATCAGTGTGATATCTGTGCATCGTCCCTTTTTGTCCTTTAACCCGTAAACATCTGTGGCTGACACAAATCTTCGTTCAACCAATAGGCGTGCTGCACTGCTATCTGTATCTTTAAATAGGCACCAAAACAGAAAATGTTGACAATACTTATTCTTTGAATTCCCTAAAATATATAAACACAGCAACCAAGAGTAAAAGTTTAAAAGCACAAACATGCTGACAGCTGTCACAGAGAAAGATGAAATTGTAGAAGAAAAATGTTGCATTAGAAAATATTTGCCTGGGACAATTTTTAAATTAAACTGAAAAACACAACACATGTAGTTTTTTTGTATTCTACCCAGTTTATAAAAGTACAGAAAAATAAAATCTGCGTCGTTACTTTGTATTTATATATAAAAACACTTCATCTGGCTTCTTTACAGATTTGTGTAAGGCCACACTTTCCCTTTAAAAAACCCTGATTGCTTAATTATGATTGAGTAGTGAAGGCACGACGTATTTTTGTCAGCTAACCTGGAAGTTTTATTTATTTATTTATTTCAGATCCCCATTAGTCACTGCCTTAGCAACAACTATTCTTCCTGGGGTTAAACAAGTTCGCGTCCCTCCGGTTTCCTCAGCAAAAAGCTTATGAGATGTTTGAATGGGATTTTGGATTATCACTGAAAATCAGCTGTGTCGAACACAAGTTTATGATACTCACGTTTTGTTCAACATGATCATCTTCGCAGATGATCACCACCTTTGTGTTTTTTTAAGCATAATAAAATCACCAGAAGAAAAAAGCTGTTGTTAGGCTGTAAACAAACTACATCACGGTCACATGACTTAAACGCCACCACCTTGAACATTCAGCTTCTGATTTGATTGAGGGTGGGTTTTTTTTGTTTTTTTTAAAAACTGAATTCTCTCCTCTTAGCCTAACTTGATCGAGCTAGAGATCACGGCTATGTCCACTGCTCGTCTCACATGCTTTTTCAAAGATATTATATATTTTATTCCCTAAACACTTAATGACATCTAACATCCATGACAAACACTGTAGTCTCATTGAGCAACTTGTTAGCAACCGCCATTTTAAAACTTGTAAAACCTTCAAAGTACAAAAACTGAGTTTAAAATGGCATATTTTATGTTGCAGAATTGAATGTCTAAATATCTTTAGCCTGTGTGAACCACAGAAAGTATTTCAGGCAATTACCCAGAAACCCATTTAAAACAAAACAAAACAAACAAAAAAACAACAAAAAGCCCAAAACAAAACATGAGAATCTGAGGTGCACAAATGCAAACTGAACTCTTGGTTTTAGGACTCATTACTTCACGGCTCTGTAATTCCTCAGTGAATAATCAGTGTCCCGTTAAGTGAACAGTACACATGGATTCCAAACTGTTTGATTCACTGTTTGATTCTATAATAAAGTAAAAGTGAATTTTAGAGAAGAGGCAGATATGTTTAGACTAATTTACAATAATGGGCCTTCAATATCCTGAATGATAGCAAAATACCAATCTGACCACAAAGTGCTTTTACCCCAATTTGAATTCTTCTTTTTTCTTGACATGATTAAACTTCCCTGTCGTTCTCCACATGGTTTAATAAAGTCACAGATGTTTCCTCGTTCCTGTCGTCTAAACCAGTTTTCCCAGCAGGAAGGAAAATGACGCTCCAACTGCCAGACCCAGAACAAGGAAGAAAGTCATCAGAGAGCCGGCCGTCTCACAGTCCTTCAACTTCACCAACCTGGCAGAAGCACACAGAAACAATATGTCCACATGAGTAAATGTTAAAATGAACTTCAGTTGTTGGTCCCCGTTGAATCTATGTGTGATGAAAAACTGTCTGAAGTCACTGTCTGAGCAGCACAGCTCATCTGATCCATGTTGAAACCAAAACTAGTAAACAAACAAGCTTCTACTCTGACAGCTTTAACACATTTATCCTGAGGGTGGCACCAGAGGAAAGATGAATATCAACATGGTGGCTTTTTTGTAGGCCAAGAATCCCTGTTTTGTTTACTTCATTCTACCCGACAGACTGCATTAGTGTTTCGTTTTGTTTTGCTTGAACATCATCAATCATCAATTTCAGTCCAAACAGAAGTTGTGCTAATTGTTTCTAAGTTACATTTTATTTTTTTGTCATTAGCCATGTTTCCATTAATTGTGAAGCAATTTTTAAGCAAACTTTTGAGATCTTGCAAGAAAGAAAAATGCGAATTAGGAACACTGCCATCAACTGGTTTGGAGCGATTAAACTAGGCTGCAAAGCCTAGTTTGGTCAGGAGGTGACGGTATAGACAAGGTTAGACATGGCTGTAATAAACAGTAGAAATAAAAGTTGCAGACTGGAAACAAAACATTGTGGCATATGATTGTCGTCTAAAATTGCCGTTCTTCAGATTAGATCTAGGAATACTCTGGTGATCTTGTCGCTCCGCACGTACCTATTGTTGTTGTTGTTTTTATCAGCCATGTTTTCGCATGTTAGGCGGATATATAGGAGAAGGTGGAAACAGTATCTCCTAGCACTTCCTCTATAAAAAGTATTATGCCTCTTTTGTGTAGCGGAAAAAGCAGATCGATATTCACTAGGTTACAATTTTTTGATTTTTTTTATTATTCAACACAGCTGTTTCCATCTCCCAATCTGTGCATTAACTGTTTCTGAAAAAGCAAAAAACACCTCAAGCGACTGGAAAAAAAAAATTGAGAACTTTTTTTCCTAAAGTTACCCATCACGTTCCATAACGTGATATTTAAAAAATGTGCATCAAATATGTTTATGGAAACGTGACTGTTTTGTCACTTGATGGAGGGGAAACATTTGAAGGTTTGCACTCAGGCAAGGAATGACTCCTCACACGTTTGTGTTTCCTGCGGTGCATTTGCACTTGATAACAAATTCCAAATTTATTTAGAATTCTCACCTAACCCTCTCACCTATTAATTCATTATTGTCCAAGCAGCCTCCATAATTCTCAGGCTGAAAAGAGGTGGAAAACAGGTGCAGAGAACAAAAATTCTTGCATAAAAATGAGTGATGTAAAAAATTACCTAATAAAAAAGCGAGACTGTTATTATCACATGACCTCTGGAAAAATATAATGGGTAAATTGTTTTGGCATTTCTTATTGGACATGGCACATTTGAATTAATTTAAGATTGCAGACATCTCCTTCAATTCACATTGATAGAAATCCTGGGTAACACTATGTACTCAATAAATGAACTCGTGAATTCATGTGACAAAGCTGCAGCGAACAGGAATCCATTCATCAGTTTTGAAGGTATTTTGTCATTCCTTAGAAGATGAAGAAAGAAAAGACTAAATGCTTTTGCTGAAGACTCACTGTGGAGCGTAGGCCATGCAGAGGCTCGCCAGGTATCCATTGGAGAAGGAGAACAGGGCCATGATAAAGACGAAGGCACAGTCGTGACTGAAGAGGACGGTGAGTTTGGAGTTCTGGACGTTGCACAACATGAGCAGAGGGATGAAGACCAGACGAGACAGCACGGCGACAGGGAACAGATAGCTGTCCTTTGACGGCTGCAACAACAGCAACAGAGAGATTTAGGAAATATTCGTAAGACGAAGAAGTAAATCCTTAGAGCCAGCAGGGGACTCACCCATTGGACGAGAGACGGGGCGCTGCGGCCGACCAGGTCCATGAGGTTAAAAACGATGAAGCAGCAAACGCAGGTGAAAACTTTGCCTGTGTGAGGCAGAGAGCAGAGAGGACGTTTAAATAAATGTGAACAGACAATATGAAACTTTGTTTAGTTACGGAAAACAGCAGCTGCTGTGAGGCGTCCACATGTTTAAAATGATTAATCCAGGTCAGAGTCACAACTGACTTAAGTGCTGAAGTGAACTGTGATATTTCAAATCTGACATAAGACAGCACGATATGACGTCTCACCCCAGGCAGCGTTGTCCTTGTAGACGGTTTGCACTCGGACTGTGATCACAGGAAACACGGACAGAGTGACGGCGAACACACATGTCACACATGCAGCCATCAGCCAGATCTGCAGGACGCACATAAGGGTTCTAGATTACTTCGATACAAATTCTTTTTATAGAGAAATGTGCTGGTGGCATGCTCTACGGGGCTGATAAAGAAAAGTAGAAATGTAAAAGACAACTTTTGACATATACATGTCACCTGGTGAAATGTTTGTTAAATAGGAAAAGAAAGTGTCCATCAGATGAAGCATTTCACCTTTTTGAAGACGTCCAGGACGGACAAACGCTCCTGATTCTCCTGTGGTGTACTCATGAACATCCCGTTGGCCTCGAGCTCTTTGTCATTCTTGTTTAAGGCTTTTTTGTCTTAAAAAAAAAAAACAACAACAACAAATAAATGTGTTGTTGGCTTAGTTTATAAAATGATCACTAAAACTGAACCGCAGCAGCTGTTCCCAAGTTCAAATTTTGTTCTAATGCGAGTTTTTTCTTCAAAGCAGGTCACTCCGTGTGAATCAGACAACAGACACTAAGAACTTCAAAAGACTTTGTGTTCAGATTTAGACAATGAGCAGATGCAACGTGATTCTGACTGTTTGGCTCTTCAGATCTGTTAAACCACTGACAACACAGAGACTCTTTAAGAACCGACCTGTAGTGCTGAGCAGCTCCTGTGACGTCTCCACCTTGTCCCCCTGACTTCTGTTCAGGTAGAAACGAGCAAATTCCTGCAGAGGAGAGTCAGAACATCATCATGTGGGTCTGACATGGATACAAAAATCTTTCAAGACTTTCTTTCTTATTGAAACATTAAAAATTACATGTAAAATAAAACAGAGTAAGTCCTGACAGAGTTCCTACATACGATGACAGCAAAGCCTTTAAAACTATTTCTTAGATTTTATGTAAATATACACAAACCTACAGCAGGTTTGTGTTTTATTTTGAAAGACACACAGCTTTGTCTAATAAACAAACAAAAAAATGAAATAATTCAAGTTTATTATAAAACACTTTGATCAGCAGCTAAAAGATGCAGGGCTGCCATCTGATCCACTTCAAATGCTCAGCTGAGTGTTATGTGATTTTCAGTGACAGGGTGTTATTCCCCTCCTTACCAGGTGTGGCAGCAGCAGGTAACACAGCAGAGTCCCCAGAGTGGCCACACATGGAGTGATGAAGTATCCGAGCGCAGCCGAGTTTTTATCTGCGTTACCTGCAGAGGAACATCATCAAGTTCACACCTTCAACCAACAACGACACACTGAGCAGACTTTAGCCTTTACGTTGACCAATCAGTGACAAGACAGGTAAATTCTAAACAAAAATGTTTATGGTTGTCTCATAAAAGTACGTTTATCATACTAATCAAAGACAACCTTCATTATGAATTGAATGACACGCAACAAATGTTGGTCAGTGGATCACGTCTATTGACTGTAAACTTTATGATAAGCGTTTCACAGCAAGTCAATTAATTGATTAGTTGACTGACGGCAAATTTATCTACACAAAGTTTGATAATTAATCATTTTTTAAGAAAAAAATGCGTAGACCTAACTGGTCGTTGCTTCTCCGATGGGAAAATTTGCTTTGGAAAATTGAAAAATTTATTTTTTCACCTTTTTACTTTACAGACCAAAAACTTTGTCGATTAAGGTTGCTGTAGCTAACTCCTGCTAACGAGCTAACAAGCTAACGTTAGCTGTAGCGTGAGACTGGTTGGAAACAACTTTCTTGCAGCTATTTGCACTGGCTCACATTTTATCTCGTTTGTCGTCACTCTCTCTTTTAAGTCCAGTTTGAACTGTGGGCAGAGGCGAGGCAGAGTGTAAGGCACAAAAAGCTAATTAGTTCGTACCGGCGTCATCTGTTGCTAAGAAGTGCAGCATAGACCAGCCAATTAGGATAGAGAGTACAGAACGGGTCATTGATTTTTTCACTTTTCTGCGAAACCCTTGCCCCTGTGGCAAAGAAAATATGACTGTGAAAACAGGGCTTATTGCAGACCAATTTAGCAGCTAAAGGTGTCATTTTTCAACCACTGTTACACTGTTTAATCAGGTTATACATTTTGACAAAGTTAGGCCAAAAAAAGTTAGGGTTAGAAAAAATCAAACTATTAGCCGTCATCGATGCGTCATGAGGAAAGAGCCGCAATGGTCGATGGTCTCTGTACTTCCCGGTTATCTCTGCTCTGCTTCACTGCGGCTGAAACAAAACTACACTTTTTTTGCCCTGAAGACCTCTCCATTGATACCGTCACATATCCACTACGGTACCGAGGCACTTTTGCCACCTTGATACTGTGAAATTAAGGACCATTACATCCCTACTAGTTTCACTTTAAAGGTTAATATGAAGATTAATTGAATAAAACTAATAATTAGCTGCAGCCATTAAAAATGTGTATTTCTGTTATTTGTTTACGACAGTTGTTGTTGTTATTGTTGTCAGCTCAGTTCCAGCAGGATGAGTTGAAGTCGTCACTTACTTAAGATGGAGAAGAGCATCGCGAGGGCAGCGAAGATCCCAGCGAGACCCTGACCGCTCATGAACAGAGTGCTGTAACGAAGAGGAAACAGACCGACCATCCCGAACAGACTGCCCTGCAGCACAGCACCGAACACTGCACACACACACACACACAAACACAAACCATTTTAAATCAATAGTCCAACACTTTTTCCTGCCTTAAAAACAGTTTCAATATCGGTGCCCATCAGAGAGAATAAAAACAGATAGCCATATATCTGCGATAGGTTAATATCGGCCGATTTGTATAGTAGAGTTAAAGCACGCAAGTAGCAGACTTTCCCTTCCTGTCAAAGTCTGCTGTGGGTCACATGAATGGTTTTACTCTGATTTGATCAGTTCTGCGTATCATTTCCAGTTTTAATCAACTCCTCCTGATGTTGATTCTAGTTGAATTATTGAGCAAACAACATTCCATTTATTTTTATTAATGTGAAGCAACAAAAACAAATCAATAAGGAAGCACTTTATCATCTCTTTAAATATTCTCTGATGTGCAAAACATTGTTTCTCTGACAGCATTGGTTAAGTTGTTTGGTTGAACTTCACACAGTCAAGATAAAAGTGTTACAAACTGCACAGCATCAACTCTGAAATGAACACGCTGACGATCAGCTAAAACACTTTATTTAAACTCTTCTTCTATTTCTGGATGTGTTTCCATGACAGTTTATAAAGAAAAATCGTGTCAACTCACTGTTGATGAACCAGATGGTTGCCATGGTGACGGAGAAGAAGGTGTCTGGCAGCATGCGGACCTGAACCAGAGCTGCTGTGAGGGAGAAGAGGAGGAAGATGACGACCAGGCTGAAGGACACGCGGATACGCTCCCTTACCCTGCAGTGACAAAACATCATCATCATCATCAGTTTGCTCCTCATGCGACCAAAGCTTCACAGCAGCGAGGTGCAGTGACACGAACTTACCACTGATACAGGAAGGAGTTGAGCAGGGTGAACAGCAGCAGGGGCAGCTGGGAAAGCAAGGCCATCCAGCTGTCATAGTTGTAGTCTTTCACCACACCTCCTGATGTGCTGTTCGAGGTGAGATTGGCAGGCACGAGGCGCTGGTTGAAATACTGAACACAGAGATAAAAAGAATCATTTGAAGGTGCTGGAAACTTGGCTTTGAACAGGAAAAGTTTTGTGTTCTAATGAAAAACATCTGAGTGACAACAGACTTTCATAACTACATGGATTTATTTGGCTGCTGACACAATGGAGCATATTCTATGTAGAAAAGTCAATGCACTGAGTTTTCTAAAATTCGACTTCTTCTTCCTTCAGCCATGAACTTATCACTCACCGCTCGTATTTCAAAGGCTTAGAATGAGTGAACTAGAAGGAAACTTTGGGCACAATCTAAGCTGTTTGTGTGGCCAGAAGACACACGATGCTTCACTTCAACAGACTTTTTAAAAAGATTTTTCTGTCAGCCACCAGCGAGAAGAGGAAGAGAGTTAAAGTGAGACCTGCGAGGCCGTCATGAAGAAGTTCCAGGGCAGCAGAGTTCCCAGACCGAGCACAAAGATGATGAGAGCTACAGCCTGACCGCTGCGGGGACAGAAACACACTTTCATGATCCAAACTGACTTCAAGCTAAACTTTATACAAAAGAATGTTCAATTAAAAAAAAGACGTCAAGGCCAAACTGACCGGTCGGCGGGTGGACTCTGTTTCTTCTCGTTCCACATCCTGCTGCTTCTGTTGCGTTTCTGCACCAGAGTCAAGAGAAGTTTAATGAAGTATTAACATTAGGGCTGCAATTATTGATTATTTTTATTATCCATTAATCAGCCAATTCAATCATTTATTCCATGAATGCCAAAAAAAGGGGCTAAAAATGTGCATCTTAATTTCCCAGAGGACAATGTGGCGTCTTCAAATGGCTTCTTTTGTCCAAACAGCCCGAAACACAAAGACTCCACATTTATGATCATGAATGACACAGAGAAGCAGCAAATCTTCACATTCAAGAGGCCAAACCAGGAATTCTTTTTACTTTTTTTTTTTAATAAAATGACTACAGCGATTATACGAATATCAAAAATAGTTGCCGATTAATTCTCTATCGATTGATTGATCAATTATTGGATCAATTGTTCTGGCTCTAATTTACAGCACAAGGTCTGCTCAAGATCGCCGTATAACCACCGTATAATCACTGAGTTTCAGTTTATCAGCAGCAGCTCTGCTGGTTTTTGTGCCATAAAGGATGAAAAAGATTAATTTGATCCTAAACAAAACTCTGTGAGCTTGTTTCAAATTAGACATTAATGTTCCCACATGTAAACAAAGTCATAAGTTATTAATATTCTTTAGAAGAAATATCAGCGTAAAAATGTTGTGTTTTGCTGGTATCTTCAGTAAAAGTTGGGCAGTGTCTATTGAACTGTTATTATTACTGATATACAGACATACAAGCAGTGTTTTTATAACCTTATTTTAATTAGTATTTAGTGTAGTACTCAGTATGTTATAATGCATCATTATGTAAAAACTGATCATATGTTTAAAAGTAAAATTTTCCTTTTGCTGCTTTTATTTCAGGACATTTTGCTGACAGTGTTTAAGTTCGGATTTAAAATGCAGTAATCTGAGCGGAATACTCTCATCCTGTGATATTATTACTTTGGATCTGTACTTCTTACGCCGGGGACACACCGGAGGCGGACGCGCCGCGAAGCGACAGCAGCCACCTCTCTGTCCACACCGGAAGCGCATTTCTCCGCGCCGGTCGACAAGCTCCTCTGCTCGTCAAATATCGAGCTCTGTGTGTGTGTGTCTGTGTGTCGGTCTCTGTTAACCGACAGATGCATACTAGACAGGACAGCCACACGTTAAACAGGGTGTTTTATTTTGAAAATTGGCCGGATTCTCTGTGCCTTTTCTCTGTGTGACTTCCTGTCAGGTGCGAGCTGCTGTCATCTGTTCAGCAGCTTGACAAAGGCGCTCGCAGAAAAATAAGAGCAGACGTCGAAACTGGCGCTGTATACTTTTCAAGACATATGGCATCAAAGACGAGTAACCTGAGAAATTTGGTCTAAATTAATCGAATAAGGTTTTTCAAATAAATACGCTTCATGAAATGTCTTTGCCATCAAACGTGTATCAGTTCCATCTGGCTCGTTAAAACTTATTTCCTCCTTTATAGACGCATGAATCCGCCTCGCATCCGGCCCGGTATGTTCGTGGGCTATAGGGAAAGTTGTGACTCATAAATTTCATCGTCATTTCACGTAAACTCTGCACATGGTGTCCATGAGGCACGTTTTCCAGCTTCTCTTTATTTAAGTAGGAGACCAGATGTGAGACTGAATACGTTTTTATGTGATTGGTTTTCGAGGAAAAGTTACACTTACTCATGTAGGACGACTTCTACACGTAGCTTATTTTTATTTTCTGCTCTCTATTTGACACGATCAGTGGGAAATATGACGCGCATCGTACATTTTTTGAGACTTACTTAAGGTACTTAAGGTGTAATAACATCTGATGTGCTTGTATATGATGAAGCACTATAAGTAACAAGGTGATGTACGAAGTGTCTCGAATTGGCGTCCCGTTAACGAAGTTTTTAACTTCAAAATAGAAAATCTGAAAAATTATGTTTGGCTACATGACCTTGTGCGTCAGTCCGGTTGTGTATTAAAATCATGAAGTGTTTTCATTTCATTTCAAGAGGAAAGTCAGCACATGCAGTTAGACTACATGTCACAAACCACTCAAAACTACATGTGAAAAACATAAATCAAGTAAACATGACCAGAAAATAAAAAGGCAGCTCACCTGAGAGCCGTAGCAGGTTTACCGCGAGCCGAACGGACCAACCGGTGATGTTTGAATGAATGAATGAGGCGCCTTTCGCCGTGTTCCCGCTCATTCTCTCTCTCTCTCAGAACAGGACTTCCCCTTACGTCAGGCGCGCACATTTAAAGGTTGTTTTTGTTTGTTTGTTTTTTTTTTGTCGTTGTTGTTGTTTGGTTTGGTTTTTTGTTTTTCCCTTTATTTTTTGTTTTATTTTGTTTCGGTCTCCGTCAGGTTAAAATTACATAGAAAAATAAATCGGCTGGGAAATGTTCTGAAAGGAATTTAACTTAGTTTCGTTTCATTTGTTCCACTGAATGAAATTCTGCTTCATACAGCTTTTTTTTTTTTTTTTTTTTACATGTAAATTAAATCTTTTTGGCGTGTTATAATTTGCCCAATAGGCCTATAGCTTATATGCGCACCTGTTTCAACTATGCAACTATAGGCCATACATTAACTGAAGGCTACATACAAACTAATAGGTAAAGGCACCCAAAAAACAAACAAACAAAAAACACAAAATGGACAAATATGGGACTTTATAAAATTGAAAGAGAAAATCTGTTGATATTAGGGAATGACTGACACAAACTCAGATGATGTCAGCTGTTTTGTTTTACATTGTGGTTGTATTGTATATACACACTCTTACACATTTTTTTCATTATTACATTTTTCATTACCCTCTTAAATGAACATTCTGATGTCTGTAAACATTATGCTGATGTTATTTACTTTTAGACAGTTGGAGCCACAGAGGTGCAGCTGAAGGATGAAGACTTCTCAATCCTGTAAAACTAGAAGGCTGCAGTGGAAAGAGTCCAGCAGCGCCCCCTGCTGGATGATCCACAGCTGCTTTAAG
>JAQLOL010000019.1:11431620-11444717 GCA_029783665.1 Naso thynnoides
CGTCTCAGCTCGAGCTCGAGCCGACTGACGGTGTGACTCACAGACACTCTGTTGTTGGCAGAGGAGAGTCAGAGCACAGCGAGCCAGTCAGCTCACATCAGTGTCACCTGTTGCTAGGAAGTGTAGCGCAGACAGTGAATTAGGACAGAGAGTACAGAGAGCGTCACTGGTTTTTCATTTTTCTGTGAAACCTTCGTCATAGTGGCAAAGAAAATATCCTGGTAAAAACAGGACTTACTGGAGACCAATTTAGCAGCTAACGGTGTCATTTTTCAGCCACTGTTACACTGTTTAATCAGGTTATACATCATAATGACAAACTTAAGCCAAAAAAGTTGTCTAGTTTCACTTTAACCTACTCGTGGTTGAAATATCCATATTTCCCAAGGTTATGACACTTTTTATAGTATTTTATTTTGGCGATGTGTCCATTCCTTGTGATGTTCATTGGTGTTTTGAATTTGCAGATCTTCATGAAGCCTGAGTTTGCTCTGGAGGATCCAGCCACCTTCAACGCCGTCCTGCCATGGTCGCACTTTAACAGTGCTGGAGGGAGGAGCAGCAGAGATGTAGCCTCGTCCAAACTGCTGCAGGAGAGGGTGAGCTGACGAGTTCGTCCTGCAGGTCACAACTCACAGGCTTTTGTTGTTCATGCAGTCATATACTTAGGCGGGATTTTTTCAGGGAATGATTTCTGGTTTGAGTCCTTAAGATTCAAATCAGTGGAATATGTGGTGTGTGTGTGTGTGTGTGTGTGTGTGTGTGTGTGTTTCTCATGTACAGATGTTGATCTGTCATTGTGTGTCTCTGCCTCTGCCCAGCTGAGTCACTACCTGGATGTGGTGGAGGTGAGCATCGCCCGGCAGATCTCTCTGCGCTCGGAGGCATTTTTCCACGCCATGTCCTCTCAGCACGAGCTGCAAGATCGACTGCAGGAGACGCAGCGGGCCGTGGCCGTCCTACGGGGCCGGACCGCCGCCATCGATCGGGTCATGTGCGAGGGGCCTCTGCGGGCCCTCCGCACCGCCCTGACCCGCAACAACTGCAAGAAGCTGCATGACAAACTGAAACTGATGGCAGCGGTGCATCAGACGCAGCCCACGGTGCAGCTGCTGCTCTCCACCTCTGAGTTTGTGGGAGCGCTGGAGCTCATCTCCACCACCAAGGAGGTGCTGCAGCAGGAGCTGCAGGGAATCCACAGCTTCAGGTGAGGGGGCGGTGAATGTCTGAGACTGATCAAACACAAAGTGCACTTTCTCTTTGCTTGTGCGGTCTGTGTTTTTTCTCTACAAACAGCCATGGTACAAGAATTGCACCGTGTGTGGAAGCTGTTTCCCTGCTGTAGGAAAAGTTTTTTTTTCCTGAGCTGAAAATTTTTAACCAGATCAGATGCCTTTTTTTGCATCAGATGAAGCAACCTGTCATCAATTTGCGTTGAAGTATCTTTTCTTTGTGATTACAGCATCAGAAGGCACGCTAAAAAAAATGAGTGAATGTCGTAGTTCACCAAAGTTGAACTCTCAGAAGAAGTGCACTTCGCATCTCGAGCGGATTCTCTGATTGCAGAAATTGAGCTGAAGTGACAGGTGCATTCAGGGGCGGAGCAAGGAGAAATTAAGAGTTGGACACAAATGCACGCCTCAGATGTGTTACTTTGAAGGGAAGTTAATCGCTCTACTCAACGTCATTAATAAGCAGAAACAAAATCAAAGATGAGAGCGTGGAGGAAGATAAGAAAGAGTGAAAGCTACAGATCTGTTTAAAAATGTCACTTCAGCTGACAGAAGCTCTGGATATTAGTTCTGTTTTTATCTTTTTAGGCCAACAGGATCTTTTATATTCTATTTTTAGTCCATGAAGACTTCAGGGAAGAGAAGACAGGTGAGCACGGAGGAGAAGCAGATAGATTTAGTAACAGTGACGGGCATTGAAGCACAATCAAAAATAATTTCACGCGACCTTTAAAATCTCTTTACAGGAAGTCATAACGACAGCGTGAGTCAGTCAGAGCCCACACAAACCGCTGCTGCAACACTACTGACTGTCTGCGTGTCCCTCTGCATGTCTGTCTGTCTGTCTGTCCATCTGTCAGACATCTTGGCTCCCAGCTGTGTGAGCTGGAGAAGCTGATCGACAAGATGATGGTGGAGGATTTCAGCATGTACGCCCGCAGCGACCTGAACCGCAGCCTGAAGGAGGAGCCGCAGGTCCTGGAGAAGGTCTGAACAACCTCCTCCGTCTCAACCTGTGTTTGTCACCTTTATGTGTCCGAAGAAAAAAAGAAAAAAACTCTTCCAGCAACTTCAGATGGGAGTAATACATCTGGAGCTTGTCCTGTCAAAAATGTTGAGACATAGAAAGACATTTAATGTTACAGAGAGTCAGATATGTTTAAAAATCTGAAGGAAAACTGAGGAGACTTCAGACAAGAAGATCAGAACCTAAAATCTGATAGAATGTGGAAAGAAGCTTATCCAGCAGCCTGATTAATGTCGGTGTCTTACTTTAAAATGTATTTTTATTTATCTCGATCAAAGACAGACAGGAGATTTAGAGAAGTTGAAAACAAAAGGAGGAATTCGGGATTTCTAAATTGTCCAAGTTAGGCCTGAAAAATTTAAGTGAGGATTTACAATGGACAGTGAATGAAGTTGCTCAAATGTAACTTAAAAAAAGGAATAATTTTTTTCTGTTAAACTAGTTACAAGTCTTTAGGACAGCTGCAGATGGACTCAAATCCAGTTTGTTTTGGAATCGTGGTTAAAAAAAAGGGCAAATTTTTTCTTTACTGTTGAGTTGGATTGTGGTGAATAACATTTGCAGCTGCAGATTCCTCGAGACTTACAGTCACATTGCTCCACAAGCATTTCACGGCACTGATGTGAACTTAATGGATGCTGTGCCCATCACAGGTCCACACACCAAACGCTGCCTCACAGAAGGTGCGAGACACACACACACACACACACACACACACACACACACACACACAAATTCAAATGACATCAAATCATTAAAATCACGTCTGCTGCTTGAAATTGGACTCACTTGTTTCACTTTGGATCAGTAATTGATCACATTCAATAATTTAACTGTTTAATTGTACCTGAAAAGCCAGATGGGCGGAGCTTAATGCCTCAGGACGATTTGGACGGTGTCGTTAGGTTGTCAGGATCCAGACAGCTCGTTGAAACCGCGCGTGAGCACGTTCACATAAAAGAGGCGGAGTTTGCTGCATGTGACCAATCACAAACATGGACTGGAGCAGAGTGGCGTATTTTTAAAATATAAGGAGCAAATTAACATGTAATTCAGATAAAAAGCAACTGCGGCTGTCAGAAGCGGGAAAATGAGACCAAAATATAGCCAGCTGTGTGAATGGGTAAAGTGTTTAATATTAATACGAAGATAATAAAAGAAACATACACACATGGGATGAGTGCTGAACCTTAAAAATACCTGCAGCGAAGTTTAATAAAGAGAGAGAGCCGCACATTAAAAAACGTTTCGGAAGTTTTTTAACTGTTGTGTAGTCTGGCGTAGCCATTCCTCCCCACACAGCACTCACTGCTGGGGAAAGGTCTGGCTCCACCCACACACACTCTGGTACAGAGGAAAAAACGCTCCGCCTGCTTTGTTTTTCTCTAAACCAATCACAATCGTCGTGGGTGGCGCAAAGCCCCAAATACTGCGACTGTGCCTCTGCAAAATACCGTT
This sequence comes from Naso thynnoides, assembly GCA_029783665.1. NCBI lineage: Eukaryota > Metazoa > Chordata > Actinopteri > Acanthuriformes > Acanthuridae > Naso > Naso thynnoides. The sequence goes on from JAQLOL010000019.1 coordinate 11,435,338, forward strand.
GGTGGGAAACTTGTTTCGGTGAATGACTTGGACATGTAGAAAAGAGCCCCGGTGTTAAAATGTCTGAATCCCCGTCATCAAAGCTCGCCATTTCCAGAATGTAGGCTGCTAGCTCGGGGGTCATTGTTGTTTCCTGTAGCAGTGGGGACTTTGAAATGGTAACACGCAGAGAGTGGAAGGGGTGGAGAGTGCCGGGGTGCCAACGGCAGTCTTACACCTGCAGTACACGTCCGATTGGTCAGACTTCCTGTGTATGTTGCTTGACGCAAAGCTCTTCCTCACATTACTCTTATAGCCCATTTAATGTCAGTGCAGCATCACTACGCCACAAATATATGTAATTAAAAAATGTGTGTTTCAGATTAGGCTACTAAAGCGTACTTAGCTTCGTCAGGTCGAATTTTTATTTTAGACTTGGGGTCCAAACAGACTTGAAGAATTAAAAATAAATTTCAAACACAGTTCAGAGTTGCAAGTAAGTTATACTTTGATAATTTAAGTGCTTCATTCTCTGCAGCGGACGTTTAAGAAACGGACAAAGAGAAATCATTCATTCTGATTCATTCAACTTCCAAGAGAACTGATTGATCTGATTGGTCAGCCGGTGGTGCGTTTACGCCCGCTGATCTCTTCTCTTGAACGTAACCTGCTGCGGAGCAGGTTATAGGCGTTCAGCACAGGTTTCTGCGGTGATCGAGCCTGGTGAGAGAAAATCCACCTTCATAGGACTGAAAATCCCGAGTTAAACCGAAAGTTACCTCGCTAAGCGTAAATCTGCTTCATGGTAAATCAAATCAAATCAAATCAAACTTTATTTACAAGCACTTCTCAGACAACTAAGATGTAACACAAAGTGCTTTACGACAGTTAAAAACATTGCAATGAAAAAACAGAAAAACAGGCCCCTGGCTTCTGGTCTCCAAGCAGGTTCAAAACAATCTTTTTTTTACTTTGTTCTGTGATCATTTTAATTCTGAATCATGATTTATGTGGCGGTACGTACATTTCTTTTTAAATTTAAAGATTAAACAAATGCGGATTAAAAAGACTAAGAGGAAAATAAATTTTTTCAGATGGTAATCACTCTGGTGACTGGGGCTTCTGTCCTTTTTTTTAATCTTAAATTAAACTACTTGAAATTCTAAATATGATTAAAAGCTTTTTATGGTTGTTTTTATTTCGTTTCAAATGGATAAAAGTTCATTTAAAGCATCTGAGTGTGAACATCTTAAACTACTTTGAGATCTAAGATGCCACCGTGCAGCCTGATCGATTAAACTCTTCGCATGTGAGTTTTAATCGAATTAATTGATGATCATTTTTCGTTATAGATTGGTTTGTGATTTCCTTGTGTGACTGAAACTTGTTGAGAAATCTCAACTCTGCTGTATTTATTTATCTATTTGGTGTGTGTGTTTGTGTGTGTGTGTGTGTGTGTGTGTCAGGAGCGTCTGGAGTCTCTGGTGTTCGGCCTGCTGCGGCAGAGGAAGCTGGACTTTCTGGATATTTACAGCGATGAGATGATCGTGTCTGCCAAGGCCATCGTCACTCAGGTACAAACCCTGACGCTGACTGTGTAAACACAAATAAAAGCAAAATAATCTTTTTGTTTGTGTATCACTTTCAAAAACAGCACGTCGTTGTTTGGTTATTTTTTCGATGGAGAAACTCACTGAATCTGACGTGTGTGTGTTCGCAGTGTGTAGCAGAAAGCGTTTTGCTGATAGAGGAAATCGACACTGAAGTCGTCACTAAGTAAGTAGAAACAGAAATGCAGTTCAGCTGATTTGGAGGAGAGCTTGTGCTGTGCTAACGTGCTGTGGTTCATACCGGTTGTGCTGAGTCATTGTCGGCTCTGGCACAGATGTGCAGGACTCTTTGATAACAGTGACATCAGTGTGATGTGACCTGAATGTGTCAGGTTTTAAACCTGATGGATTCCCCCCCCAAAAAAACCCCCCAAAATACAGTCAGGTTATTTCATTGATAGTATAAACTCCTTTTTAGCTAACTTCTAAAAAAACAAACCTTATCATTTCAAAACTATGCACTGTTATACACCCACCTGTATTATCCTCCCCTGAGTACACCTGTGTACAAGCTGATGGCTTGACCGACTTAAGGCCTTTACACGCCGGTTGCCTTTTTCTGTGTGATTACTTTGCACTGGAATGATATTTTTCAAACTGCTGATTTAGCATGAGTATCTTGACACAGAATTTGAATACCATGCTGTGGAAAAGCGATTTTTTCCAAGCTTTCGCCCCGTGAACAAAGACGTCGAGCAATCCCGATGATTGTGCGAAACAAGTGTCACGTCTGTCTCCCACTGCGGAGCGGAAGTTTACACGGCAGGCTCCATGTTTTCAGAGGAATTTCAGGTGCTAGCGGAGCAAAAACCCCTCATTATTGAAAACTACACGATCATAAATAAAAGGAATATTCTGACAAGAGGGGTAACAACCTCGGTGAAGTGGCCAGTACTGTTTTTTTCTATCGATATGTATGGAATGTAGGGAAGAGCAGGAGCCTTTAGTGGGAGTCTTTACACCACTGTCAGCAGTATGGAGCTGAGACTCAGCTATGCAGAGCAAGTTGAGTCTCGCAGTCTCAGTGTAACACAACATGTTAAAAAAACAACAACGGACAAATGTGCTAAAATTGACGTAAATAGCTAATATCACAACAACATTATATAACAACATCTGTGTGATTATTTAACAACTTGTGTGCAGAGAATAACTTTTGGTTTCCATCTCAATGTGAAGTAATCTTTTAAAAGTTTGTGGAAAAAGGAAAAAAGAAAAAAGAAATGTGAATTAGGTTTGTTTCCATCAAGTGGTTGGAGCGGATAAACTACGCTAATTTTGTTGGAAGGTGGCGCTAAAGGCAACGTGCCCTAACGGCTGTAATGAAACGTAAAAGTAGAGATCACAAACCAGAAACAAAACAGCTAGTTGCCCTGGCAACGTAGAATTTGGCTATGGAGAGAGGTCCGCTGGAATAACTTCCAATTTTTGGTCTCCTTATCAGTCCACACGTTTCTGTTAATGTTGTTGCTAGCAGTCATGTTGCCGCACGTCGTGGGGAAACCAGAAAGACGTCAGTGTAGACAACCGTCACCTGAGTTCAGTGTCTTCGTCACAACTCATTCGGCAAATGTGTTTCAGTCTCCTAATTTGGAATTTACTTTGTTTTTTTTTGCACAGGTCAAAAAACACTTTGAGCGAACTTAATAACTTTTTTGCGAATCAGAGGTTGTTGCCCCCCCCCTTAAAATTTTGGCATTTCCATCACCACTTTCAGATGCGGTACTTCAAAATGTGCATAAAAACAGGCTGATGGAAACCCAACCAGCTAATGACTTAGTCTTGTCTAATTGATGTATACATACAATGTCATGACTTTTGTTGCGCAGGATGATGTAAACATGTAAAATGTGTGTGTGTTTGTCTCAAGGCTAGCTGACCAGATGCGTGTGATGACGTTTCCTCAGTGGTTCGAGCTGCTGAAAAACGTCTTTGAGAGTTTTCTTCTCTACCTGCAGAGGATCAAGGTGCACCAAAACTCTCAGATACTGTTACTCAAATTAATCAGGACTGATGAACTCTCCGCATTTAGTTTGGGTTTGGAAAACTGTTCTACTTTTATGCATGAAAGTTCATCATTTGTGACAAACAATCTCAGCACGCACGCAGGTCATCACATTTGGAAGATGTCACAATCTCACGTGGCTCGGACGTCGTCTTGATGATAAATGTGAGTTATTGCATCTTTCATTTCGCCGCTGTCTGTCCTTTTCCCTCAGGCCACTCTGAACGTGATCAAAAACGTGGTTCTGGAGGTGTTGGCCTCGAACCAGAAGAACCGGCTCCTGGAGGAGGCCGCTTCAGGGGCCTCAGGTCGGGAGGCCTCTAACAACCTGTCGCTCATGCAGGGGGAGGCCGAGCTGGCCGTCCTCACTCACGAGGGTCTGTTCATCAGTGACGCGCTGAACGAGGCCCAGCAGCAGCAGCAGCAGCAGGTGGAGGTTCAGGATCAGAGCTCCGCGTCGGGCTCCGGGATCCAGCAGAGCCAGGCGGAAGCTGCCGGCAGTGACTCCTCCTGTGGGACCGCAGAGATCTCCGTCAGCAGGGAGCAGAGCTTCATGTACGTAACCACACAGTTTTCTGCTTCCATAGTGATCCTCGCAGGGCTTCGGTCTTGTTTACATGTTCTGTCGCTGTTGCCGAAAATATATATTTCCCACATAGTTCAGATGGTGGCGCTGTTTATCTGTTGACCAGTAACTCGAGGTTTTTTCATTCGTGGTTTTAAATTAATTCTTTATTTAAGGTAAAATAGTGCAAATACGTGTGTTCAGTTTCAGCATGACAGATCGTCCAATGACAACACTGCTTATTTATAGTGATTGACAAGAGCAGAGAAAGATGTTTGAAACTATAAGAAGTCAAACCAGAAGAAAGCAGATGAACTAGTGTAGTGTTGTCGTGGGTTGTAAGAATTCATCAGCTTGTTGCACAGCTGTGACACGTGTGAACCGTCGTTTCAAAGTGACAGGTGTGTGTTGATGAGTCAGACGGAGAGAGTGTGTTCTTCCTCAGGTCTGGTGAGAACATGATGCCTTCAGAGCTGGAGCTGAACCGCGTTCTCAACAACATTCAGGAGCTGCTGTACTCTGCCTCCGACGTCAGCCACGACCGCTGCGTCAAAGTCCTCACGGCCAGAGCAAAGGTACGAAACCACCGTTACTGATACTGATGACGTCATTACCAGCTGCTGCGGTCCATGACTCCGTTTTTCATATTTTCACCTCCCAGCCTTTCAGTGGAAACGGGATTTTATGTGGTTAGTTTAAGATCGAATGTTTTTAAAATGTCAAATTAGGAACGTTTAGTTAGAAAAGCAGGCAGATGTTTGACGTTTGATTTATGTTCAGACAACTCCACCATGAAATAACTTGTTTTATTGTAGCTTTAATGTTATATTTGGCGGATATATTTACACCTCATGAAGTCTTGAGCAAATTTCAGACAAACTCTCCGATCTAGGCTTGAGTCGGTTTCTGGTTTTACCGGTCTGGTCCGGTGTACGGGCTTAAACCGATTAAATTTTGAGCAAATCAGCTGAACCACGAGTTGCCGTTATGTGAAATCCTGGCAAAGTGAAAGCAAACATCAGCAGCGGCGTGTACCGACACCCAACGGGTGTAAGTTAACTTTCTAAAGTTGGTTGTGCAGCTCCGTCTTATTGTTATGTTTTGTCTTGTCCCACTGACTATGTTTACGAGGGCTGCAATAATCTGACTGTTGACCTTATTCTAAATAAGACAATATTTCGATTGAGGTGTTCACACGAGTTGCTTATAGAATATTCCGTTCATATTCATACATTGAAGCTAGTTGTAAACTTGCTGCTGGAAGCTAGAGTATGCCTCGTCAAGCTGTTTGACTGCCGTAAACTTTGTGTCGCTGTTGCAAAATGATGCGAAAACTCCGATAGGACGACGTTGCCTTAATTCAATTATTGCTTACTCTGGCTATTACTTTATTCAGAGTAAGGTAATCAGAAAATGCTGTTCACGCGGCAGTGTCTCATTCAGAATATTGTCCTAACTGGGTTAATATCAGGATACTGGCGTCCACGTAAACGTAGTGAATGTCCGGACATCAGCAACGTCAGGAGAATCTCAACACTGATCGGCTGTTCCGTCACAAACTCTTCGAGTATTTGGCTGAATATCAAATGGTTTAGTCATTTTACACTGGCCTAACCTTCAGCTCACTGACAGCCATCTTAAGCATATTGATATTAAATTCACAGCTTTTTAAAAACAAAAGCATCTTTAATTCACAGTATCATCATGTCAGAGAATTATCAGTTTTATCAGAGTATTTTTTTTAAACTGCCTGAATTTTTCAGCCCAAAAGAGTTCATTAAAGTTGCAGAGGTGTGTATGTATGTGTGTAAATGTCTCAGCTCGAAGCTCTCATTTGTTTGTGTTGCGATGAAGAGAAAAAACTTTTGATTTAATGAAATTCATTACAACCTTCAAAAAAAAATCTGTCAGTGGTTTGATGTGAACCCGTCTCTGCCTCCAACAGGACGGCTCCCTGGAGCGTCTGAGCTCGGCAGAGTTTGTGTCTCTCTCTCAGGCGGTGGAGGGTTTCGTCAGGGACACTGAGGAGCTGTGCGGCAGGCGCAGCGTCTCCCTGAGGGGGGCGCTGCAGAGCCAGGCCAACCGCTTTGTCCACCGCTTCCACGAAGAGCGCAAAACCAAACTCAGGTCAGCAGCAGCTCGGTTATGTAATGCAAAAATTTAACTTGTAATTTGTAATATGTAAAAAATTACTAAGTTGTGTTTTTAAACTTTTTAGGTACTCCGCCTCCAAAGGTCCCAGAAGCCTCTTCGTCACCCTCCGTGATTGTGTTTAATGATGTTTGTTGTTTGTGTCTCTGCAGCCTCCTGCTGGATAATGAGCGCTGGAAGCAGGCAGAGGTTCCCACTGAGTTTCAGGATCTGGTGAACTCTATTGCCGATGGCAAAATAACACTACCCGAGCGCCAAATCCCAGGTAATCCCAAAAAACCACGGCTAGTGGCCAAGCTGCCACAGACTCAATTATACATGACTTAAAGTCTCAGTAGAATTTAAATGAGTGAGTTAAATGGAAATTCACTTCAGATGATTGTCGTGAACTAGAAAAATTAGCAAGATTAGTAAACAAGAGACCAAAAACCTTGTTTTGCACCAGGCTGTAAACACGTTTATTTCTGCTGTAATGTTGGGAATATGAACACTGCGCTCTCTGAGGACTCTCTTGCTTTTGGTGTCGGCCTCAAGTGGCCATTCAAGGAACTGCAGTTTTTGACAATTTGTGTTTAAATCCAGAAGTCAGCACTTTAGTCAAACCATGTCGGATTTTCTCTTTTAAAAGAATCAGTGAGTGTTTGGTCAGTGCTACAGGATCAGTGGGTAGAGATGAATTAAAGCTTTTTACATCCTTAAAGTGTGACTAAACTCCTGGAGTTTTGGCTGACGTGCATCCTTCGTGAAATTCCAAAAAATGCACCAAGAAATTGAAACAAAAAGTATCAATTTGGGCAGTGCTGAGAAGCAAGAGACCACTGAAATGCACTGAAATGTCAAGATTTAGACCTGAATCAATCCAAAACACTGTGAAATACTTCTCCGCCTTGGTTTTCAGCTGAAAAAAAACAAGGTGTAGGGGTGTAGTTCAAGTTTAAGGAAACAGGTCATCCTCAACAACTGCTTTTTATTTATTTATTTTTTAAAAAAATAAACAATCCAGCACATAAAGTTGCAAAATTTGCACTCAGCATTAAAAGACACAGGCTCGACTTGTCGTCACGTCTTCCTCAGTAAATTTGGACTGACATGTTTATTGACATGAAATAGTGTCTGTTGTTTGCGTGGAGCACAGAGAGTTTCTTACTGCGATAAAAGAAAGGAAACATGATTTTTAATCACTCTTCATTTAAGGCAAACTGGAGTTTAATCGCAGAGCAGAACAGAACAGAACACACTTACTATAACAAAAGTTTCTTGGTGCAGGTCCAGAGGACAGGAAGCCCACCGAGTTTCTGCTCGTCAACGGGCAAAAGTACGCCGTCGTTGGGTATGTGCCACCTAAACTTATCTCACAGTCACTATTAATGTCAATAGTGACTCGAACTGTTTATGTTGAACACAAACCCACGTCATCTTATGAAATCTACTTGAATAAAAGTCAGGAAAATGTAAAAAATAATGTGAGGATTTTGTTGTTTCTGTTTCTTCAGGACGGTTCTGCTGCTGATCCGGATCTTTCTGGAATACTGTCAGTGTGTCAACGACATCCCGTCCATCGCTACCGACATGCTGACGCGTCTGTCGGACCTCCTGAAGGTCAGAACCACCGCAAACTCTCCAGAACCCAACTGACTGGTGTATGGTTTATGTATGGTGCTTTGACAGAGCGATCGATTGTATTGTTTGTTTTTATGGGGTTGTTATTTTCTTGTGTGGGTATATTTGTATTTATGTTTTTATCGGGCACGGAGACCTGCTCTGCATAACAAATTTACCGTAAGGTACCAATAAAGAAACCTTGAACCTTGAACCCTTGAACCTATAACGATATCCAAAATCTGTCAATAATAAATCTGACAGTACAGTATTTATTTATTCATTTATTTATTTATTGCCCAGCCCTGACTTGTTGCACTCTGGTATTGTTGCTATGGTTATAACTTATATTACTGTATTTTTTTTACAGAAAGACACTGATTTTTATATGTGATGTCTGTATAACTGTTCGACATGGTGTTCTTTGTTGTTTTTTATGATACATTTTCAGTCAGTTTGTATGTACATTATAGTTAAATGTTTGTTTTTAGTCAAACTGTCTGAGGACACTCAGCAAATAAACAGGATTGTTACTTTTTTTTTTCCTGCCAAGAGCAATGTTTACGTTAACTAAGCCATAAACTGAAATGAATAAAACATATCAGTTGAAAAGATGTGCTTGTGCTCAGCTGGGGGCCAAGCAGCAAAGCTGCACAAGCCTCCATGGTGTTTCTATCAGTAACAAATAAGTATTAACTCAGTTAATTCAAAGTGTTACCTTTGCATCTTTGCTCATTCTCCTGCCATTTGAGTCTATGGCAGCTGATAGAAGCGTGTAGTAATAAGTTGTGAAATTTGGCACACTCACCAAGTTTCATGTTGCCATTTAAAAACACTCAAGCGCCACCAACAGGTCAAAGTTGGAGTGCATTTATGATTTTATGAAAAGGTCAGAAAAAAGTTTCACAGGCCACACATTTTCACCAATCTTCACCAAAACAGGCACAGATGATCTTCAGACCAAGTTTCACAAAAGTTATCAGATGGATTCCTGATTTTCTAAAGCGTTTGCTCATCACAGTCAGTCAAAGGTGTTGGCAAATCCGCCAAACAATGTTGGAGGGCGTTTATGCAAGCAACTTTTGAACTAAAAAGTGGGAAAATATCACACACTGATCAGGGACAGTGTCCTCTTTCTTGTCACCAAGTTTCATGTCACCACCTCAAACACTCGAGCGCCACCAACAGGTCAAAGTCATGATTTTATGAAAAACTCCCAAAAGTCCAAAAAGTCCAAAAAGTTAAAAAAAAAAAAAAATTCACAGGCCATATTTTCACCAATCTCCACCAAAATTGGCACAGAGCACAGACAATCTTCTTAACAGGCCTCACAAAAGTTATCAGATGGATTTTTTTTATTTGAAAGAATTTGCCTGTCGCAGCCAATCCAAATCAGTGCCAAACCCGTCAAACAATGTTGGAGGGCGTTTATGCACCCAACTTCTAAACTGCATGGTCAGAAGCTGTGAAA
>JAQLOL010000019.1:11455778-11469233 GCA_029783665.1 Naso thynnoides
GGGTTGCCCTTTCATACACAGTCATGACACTAACACCTGTTACCCAGGGCTTTAAAGTAACTAATTACATTTACTCAAGTTACTATGATTGAGTAGCTTTTTTGTGTTTGTGTGCTTTTGTTTTTTTAGCATTTTTTTTCTAAATCACTAGTTTTACTTTTACTTAAGTACATATTGTTGGAAGCAACTGTACAGTAGTTCACTGTATTTTAAAAAGCTCCCATCACAAAACAAAAAAAGGCTGAAATGAAAAGATTCTTCAAGTTTTCTCTGAACTGCTGCTGAAGGTGAACAACAGAGATGGAGACTGATGGAGATGGAGAGATGATATTACCCTCTCTCCCCAAAAGTAACTTTTACTCTGAGTGCTACTTTTTACTTTTACTTGGGTACATTATTAAACCAGTAATTTTACTTCTACTTAAAGCAACACTATGTAACTTTGATCGCAACCCGTGAAAAATGAAGCCTGATGATGCAGATTAATATGTCGCACAAAACAGCAATTATAGTAAAATTAGTCATATTTTTCAGAGAAATTGTCCTCTGGTTTTAATGTCCTATGACTGCTCTGTCTGTCTGCAGCCTTTAATTTAAATTAGCCGAGCTGTCCCCAACAACGACCAGCTGCTGCAGCTGCAGCTTCGGTCTGCAGGCAGCCGACATGTTGCTTTCAGGAACCTCCGTGAATCACAGATTTGAGGCAGAGCAGTCGTAGGACACCAGAGGAAAAAGCAGAGGACATTTTCTCAGTTAAATATGACACAATTTTATCATAATTCCTGTTTTGTGCGACATATTACTGTACATTGTTAAGTGAGTTTTTTTTAAAGCCACGGGTCGCAATCAAAGTTACATAGAGTTGCTTTAAGTAGAATTTTATCGAGGTAACAGTTCATCTACTGAGGAAGATTCTTTGCATTCTTTCCGCCCCTGCTGTTGCCGAAGAAACCTGTTTCCCTCTGAAATGTCTCAAACAGGTTTTTGTTCTTTCCAGCCTTGTCGCTCCAGTCCCAACTTGTTTGAAACATAATGCTTGCATCAGAATATCCAAATATTTACAAAAAATTAATGAAGTTGATGAGGTCAAACACTTGATTTAATGTCTTTGTACTGTTTTCACTTACGGCAAAAGGGATTAGCAAACTGTCACAACCTGTTTATGTTTCGCACCATGTCCCAACTTTTTTGGAACTGGGGTCACACATTAAAGTTTTAAAGTTTTAAAATTTCAGTCTGTATTTTATTCAAATGAATTTCTTTTACAGCTGCTTCCGCTCAGACAACATTAAAGTACAAGTTTGTACTGATGTTAAACTCTTGTATCCCTGCGGTGCCCTGAAGGCTCAGCTGTAGAGCGGGTGTCCCATATGCAGGGACTGTCCCTCTCCTGTTTCCTGTCAAATTCTCCAGCTGTGCTCTCTGATTTAAAGGCACAGAAGCCCAAAAAATATCTTAAAAATAAAGTCGTAACCCAACATAAAATATTTTGTTAGCACAAAAAATGTTTTTGTTTGAAACGCACAAGTGAGTAAAAATGGAAATATAGTTTAAAAATAATAATAATTAAAATAAATAGTGTGTGTGTGTGTGTGTGTGTGTGTGTGTGTGTGTGTGCTGTACCTGCTCTGGTTGAAGGTGTGGATGTTGACCCGGTGGTGTTTGTACTTCTGCAGGATCTTGTTTGTGTCTTCGTCGGTGTTGAAGGAGTTCATGAGGACGAGCGGCACGTCGGCGTTAAAGGTTTTGTTCAGATGCTGAAAATGAGAACGACAGAGTTCAGTTCATCGCCAGAGGCTCGGAGCGGCGCGCTGGAGTGTTTCGTGCGTCTCTACCTCGATCTGCTTGACGGTCAGGTCCAGGAAGGTGTTCTCGTTGCGGACGCTGATCAGACTCTTGGGGCCCTTGCAGCCCATGCTGGTTCCCAGACCGCCGTTCAGTTTGACCACGGCGAGCTTGTTGAGGCTGGCAGTGATGTTGTCAGGAAGACCCTTCGCTTTGATCTTTTCGTATGGCTGAACCTGAGCAGAGACACATTTAAAGGGCCAGAACATCAGGTTTGGCGAAACCATAACATAACTGTACTGACAGGTAACACGTTATATTAAATTAATTTGATCAATTTCAATGTGATGCCTTTTCATATAATATTGTGTCTGCATATTGGATAATGACACATTGCAAATGCACACATACATTTTGTATTAAAGTTCATATTTTCTCCTCTACGATTCAGAAAATGTTTCTATCTGAACATTTTTCTTTTTGGTGCTTATGTTCTGTCTTTGGATGTCATATGAAATCCTGCCTGCACTTTGATTATCAAGATCTTTGGTTCATTTGGCTGCCTGTCTAATTTTTTCTTTCTCCTCAAAATGTCTGTGCAGGTATGAATTCATGCACAGAGTCACATTGTCCTCATCCACTCCTGCGGACACACAGACGGTTCAAAGTGCTGCAGTTTTAAAACATGGAAATTAGCCTTTTGCTGACAGCTTTAAACCAAAGTTTTCGCACCAGAAGCTCCTGTTAATGAAAGAAGACATTGGAAACTAAAGATAAGCCTTTCCTGTTTACTACAGCCAATGTCAGAGTGACAGCGAAAGCACTCTTTTGATTTCAAAGGGATTTTTTTTTAGTATTAAGCTGATTTTTTTAAACCTCAAACACACTTCTAATATGCAGAGAATTCACTGTCTTGATGTTGTCAAGATTTCAGGAACCTCGTTTCGTTTAAATGTGATTATAACCTTTTACAAAATGCTAAAATACAAATGAAAAAAAAAGTCTAAAACGACCACAAATAAATGATTAAATTACTACAGAATTAGATTCATGCTTCAGAGTCAAGCTAACAAAAACCAGATCTGAGGATGAAGGGAAAAGAAAAGTATAAACAAAGTGTCCGTAGGAGCAGTTTAGGGAACAGACGACCTCTGACCTTTAAGAGCCCACCAGCAACACATGACAGCAGCGTGACACACAGAGAAGACACGTATTTATGGACACACTGCACCGTGTGTGTGTGTGTGTGTGTGTGTTATGATGTAATCAGCACTACAGCAGGGCTCTGAATCAGTTTGTACAGTCGCTCTTAAACTTTCTCTGGCATGATTCCCTTCAGACGGACATAAAAACTTTGAGCCAGAACTCCAAAACTTTATTTGTCATTAACAAACTTCAAGCAAAGGAACTAGTAAAAAAGGAACCAAGCTGAATTTTAGTGACATCTTGTTCATCTTTCTTACATGAGTCATATTCATTTAACTTAGTTTTACTTTATACTTTTCCACTCGTCGTCATCCACGCCCCGTCTGCAGTGGCTGAGTGGCCCACAAAGAGGCCCTGCCCCACAGTTTGAGACCCACTGGGTTAAAGGGCGACATTATGCAGCACCTCTACAGTTTCTCTATGCAATTTAGTTTCACAACCCCGTCATGAACTTTTACTGACAAAAAGGCTGCGTCTTTTACAGACACGACTTCATCTAGAGCACACTTCCTCATGTATTACATCATTTATTCAGTTTAGTTCACAATATCTAAATTCATTGAAATTTATTGCAATTTTTCTGGCACAGGGTATAAAATCCTCTCTTGCAGACTCAGAAAACTGAGTGACAACAAAAGAAAAAACTATAGTATACAAATTTAAAACCACATATCATAAAAAAATCAGCTTTACATTTATACGTAACATCCTTTGATGATCAAAATTCATCCAACCTATTCTTGAAAGTGCTTTCTGAATGGGGCCCTCACCACGTCGTCTCGAAGCTCATTCATGCTTTAACAAGTGCAAAAGGACACACAAGACATCAAGAACTCACAATTTGGAATTTCATACCATTTTCCTCACATATTTTATATTTTCAACAGTTGAAACTACAAGGAGGAACCTCTTTTCCTTCTGCACGATGAAGGGAGACCGATGACGAGAGAAAAAACTTCTGCTCATTAACTGAACTTCTTCAAGGCGTGATGCTGAGCTGATAATGTAAACACAGTCCTTAGTCATTTCTAACCTCTAAACTCCATTGAAAAGGGAAAATCAGCCTAACAGTTAAAAACAGATCAGTGTTTTGCAGTTTATTAAATATTCTTTCCTATATAAGTGGCAATACTTGAATGGTATTTTTATGGAAATGTTCTATTATGGGAAAACAAGAAGTAGATGTATAGATGTACGGAGTGCTGCTCTTTAGTTTGAGGATTGTAGTTGAGAACACTTCAAAAGTACGAGGCACTCGAACTCATCACCCTCGAGTGCCTCACATTTAGTTAAAGTCAGACTCGAGCCTCATCTTGAGGAGATGACGTCTGAGCTCACAGGCCTGAAGTCGGATCACAGCAGCGTCCGGAGTCACGCGGGAGACAAATGTCAGCGTCTGCCCGACCTCGACACCCAAAAACCAGACTTTCAAATGCTGCAGCGGTCAGACTATTCCTGGTCCTAACCTTCACTGTGCTCGGGTATTTTGGGAACACTGGGGGACAGAAAGTATGTGTGTGTGTGCGTGCGTGTGTGTGTCTGTGTGCGAAATGTCACCGTACTGATAAATACTTGGCTTCAGCCTGAATGTTCTCTTTCCTTGGATCATGTTTCGTCAGTTTGTTTCCGAAGTTAAAGCTCGGCTCCGGTCCGTAGTAGTGGGATCACTTAAAGGAACAGTCCCACATTTTAAATACTCATCAAAGGAGAGTCAGATGATTGGGGGGATATTATTTCCACCCGTGTGCTTTCAGCATAGAGTGATCCACTAACTGTGCGGCTGTAGATTTCTGCAGTGCACATTTTGAGTCTTGGCTCACCGCCGCACTGCCAGATGAAAACAATGTGCTTCCATTATAAACAACAGCTGTGATCTTTCCACTTTGGTTAAAGATGTAGTTGGTAACTTTGGGGTTAAATACCAACAACACTTTGTGTTCTATTTGTAAAAAAATGTCATAATACCCACAGACAGCTATTAGACAGTGGCGTGGTCTGAGAGTATTGAGAGATCTCTGTGTTTTCCATCGTGAGAGGTGGGGGAAAAAAAAATCAAAACTGTGTAATAGCGCGATATTTTGCGTGACGATATTATATCGCCTCACAGACACAAAGTATCGATATTTTCTTTACATAAATTTTTAATAAATGTTGAAAATACAAACTCAACTTTTTGGAAAATAGAATAATCAAAATCAATTGATCTTTTGGTCCACTAACTTACTGGTGAGGTAATAAAAAATGCAATAAAATTATTGAAGTGAGGCGAATAGACTGAAAATTTTACCTAATTAGATGAAGCAGATGATGATGATGTTGTTTTACTTTGAGAAAATGATTTGCAGTCGAAAAGGGTGAAAAAAAATTGTAATATGTGATATTGCAATACCCAACATATCACAATATGGCAATAATATCGTATCATGACTCAACTATCATGATAATATCATGTTGTGGGACCTTTGGCGATTCCCCGCCCTACACATCATGTCCCTGTATTCAGGATTGGTAAAAATCCTATCGCTCCCGTTCTATTTGCCCAATCAGTCCTCTCTGTCCTGATTGGACGTTCTACGCTGCGACAGGTGATGTTGGTACGAGCTGATTAGCTCACCGTGCTCTGACTCACCTCTGTCAACAACAGAGTGTCTGTGAGTCACACTGTCAGTCGGCTCGAGCTCGAGTTGAGACGGACCAGTTTACTCTGCTGCAACTTTCCCTGCAACCGTTTGGTCTCAGTTCAAACTGGACTTAAAAGAGAGACAACAAACGGAATAAAGTGCGAGCCGGAACAAACAGCTGCAGTGAAGTTGATTCCCAAAGAGTCTCATGCTACAGCTGACGTTAGCTTGTTAGCTCGTTAGCAAAAGTTTCCAACCTCCACTTTACCCCTCTTTTCCACTTACGTATGTGTAGGTGAGTCAACCAAAAATTCATTCACTGCTATGAGAATCTCCGTGAAATGCGATGTGCCAGCAAGACTCCTCCCCTCTGTAATATTTTGATCAAGAATTTGCCTCGTGTAAGCTAAAAAATTGAACTTTGGTGGTGGATTTCAGAGAGAACGTATGACAGCACGCTAGCTTATCTAACAAGCTGTTGTAGCTAACAGGCCATTTTCCTCAATTCAGTTGCTCATTTGGATTAATGAGTGAGTTTGTATAATTAGAAAGAATGAAATTATAGTTTTAACACATTGTGAGTCGGATTCTGCTACGTTTCTATCCCTCTGTGATGAAAATGCATTTCCTTGCGTTGAACACTAGGGGGCATTATCTGGTTCTACGGACACCAGCTACATATTTAAGTGGAAACTCTGTATTAATGAGCGATGGTTGTCGTCTTAGATCAAAATCATTCCTATTTAAGTCAATAAAGCTGCCTACAGACTGTGTAACCACTTCCACTTGAGATTTACACACATGAACCATAGTGTATTTCTGAGCTTCAAGTCTGTTTTATTCTGTTTTACATCTTCGCTACATTGGTTTTGTGTTGTGTTGTGACTGCTGCCAAAACGCAGGTAACCTACAATCACTGCTTTGCCTAAACCAAGCTGATTATTGTTAACAAAAACTATGGCGTGCCAGATCGCCGGTCCACGCCCCTTTCCTGGTAACATAAACCAACCTGGTGGGCATCACTGCTTCTATTCATACTGTTCAACTCACTTCGGCGGAAAGAAAGTGTGTGTGTGTTTTTGTCGGAGGTTTGTCATGAAAATGAGCACTTTTTCTTTTTCTTTTCCTTTTTTTTACGTCCTTCATGTTGTCTGCACTCTCAACCATCGCCACTAGCAGCACAAACCTTCAGGTGGAAACACAAGCCGACCAATCACAGGCTCCACATTTTATCTTCACAGTCAAGGCGACCGCAACAAGTCCTGACGGTTTATGGAGGAGCACGCCTACTGTCAAGGCTGCAGCCGCTCGTAGCGTAAGAGCCACAGCTGCGCCGTAAAACTGGATCTATGCTTCTGTGTGACCAGCAGGTTTGTTTCACTCCCAGCTGCTGTTTAACACGACCCCACACACTCTGAATGCATGTAAACAAACAGACTTAGTGATAACACGCTGTGACATCATGTTTTAAGTTACCTGATGTGACTGTGATACTAAGAGTGTGTGTGCAGCCCACACAGAGATCCTGCTCACTACATCGTCTAGTGTTACGGGTGAAATCCCCCAAATCAAAACCTATGCAGAAGTAACATGCCAATCAAGTTACTCCTTCCTCTTCATTATGCTCTGATGAAAGCCACACTGGGCTGAAACATGTTGGCAATTGTTTTAAGTTTCATTATGAGCTAGCCTTTGTATTAAAGCTTTTTATTTATTGGAAGAGTGCCTTGGTTTCTTTCCCCTTTTTTCGGATTATGATCATTTTTTAACCAAAGAGCACCTTCTTGTATATTTTTTACCCTTAAAGGAGAGCTATTATCCTCATTTTCAGGTCTTTGATTTTGGTTTTGGACCCCCATAGCAGCTAAACACAGCTGAATGAACAGTAAAGTCTGTAGGTCTTCAGGAAACTGTGACTCACGCCCTCTGTCCTCCTTCCCTCATGTGCGTGGCCACACTTCCTTGTACTCACAACCCCTTTACTGACACAAAATAAACACAGCTAGGAAACTAACAAAATGTTTCTTACAGCTCGCGCTTCTCACTCTTCAACACAACAAAGCAACATGCGGTCCTTTAGCAGCAGTTTACCCATTAGTTCGGCTCGTGCTCATTAAAATAAAATAAAATAAAATACAATAAATCCACAATAAAAACGAAGGCTCTCAACTTCTGTCTAGTGTTTGCCTCTTTAGGAAAGTTTAACAAAGTTAACTGTCATTCACCTGGAAAAAAAACAAGCAAAGTGCTAACACTAATCCCTGAAGCAGAGAGCAGAGTGCAGCGGTGTCTGAGCTGAGCGGGGGAGGAGCCAGGTACAGCGCTGCGTGCACGGAGCTGGCATGCCCATATATGGAAGTCAAGCACACATTAACGTCACTGGAAAAACACTGTAAAAAAAAAAAAAAACACTGTAAAACACAGCCAGCAGGGCTCACTTCCAAATGCATGAACCTCATTATGTGAAGCTCTGGCATCGTTTAACACGAGTGTCCGACATTGCAGCAACATTTATGGGCCAGAAAAGATGAAAAATAATAATAGCTCTCCTTTATTAACGCTGCAGCCCTCCTACTCCTACTATTTTCTCCTATGCAGTGAATATCTATCTAGTTGTTTACCCTGAGCACGTAGCTCCATTAAAAGAAAGACCATCCACCTTCCAAACTGAACAGCTGTCTGTTGCTAACAAGCCAGACTCAGTTCAGTGGAGAACCTGACAGACCCGTACAAGCACGGGACTTCTGCTTTGACCCAACGCTAGAATATGAAGCAACACATTCTGGTGTTTGGAAGTGTTTGTTTATGTTCAGTTATGTCTGATTAGCAGGCTGGTTAACTCTGCTGCTGTAGCCTGATGAACGTATGTACACTGACCTTGGACTACAGCACAGAGGGTTGCAACACAAAAACCTGGCCTTTGGTTTACACTGTGGTATCTGGTGCTTACCGAGTCCTCCGGCGGCCGGTTGATCTTTGCCCAGTCGACTGAGGGACCTTTGACCTGCAGGAATCTGTGGAAGAGCTTCTTGAAGCCATCGAAGTCTTTTCTGGAGATCTGAAACAGAACAAACCAAACATGAACTTAACAATCAAGGCGAACTTCAGCTGAGGACTGTAATTTTTTTTTAACCAGTATTTAACATGAACATTATTGAAATAAACATCAGCAAAGGGATCAGATTACTCAAGAAGAGACAGTACTAGTTATTTATAATCCTGATGTTATTATGTTGCGTCTTTTTACTGTCAACGAATCCCATTAAAAGACACAAATCAACATATTGTTGTCAAAAACTCTCAATACTTTGACTTCCTGTCTGCTCCTAGCTCCAGGCCCGCTGGCTTCTACGAAAGATAATACACACATAATATTTGTTACCCCAGGACTCCACTGGATGTGTGTGTTCCAGAAAGGCTCCACTGCGTGTTTGCTACGTGCTCTGCCGTCCTTACTTGCTGCATTCAGGCTGCGTTTCAGAGCACAGCACAGCCGGACAGCTAGAGTTGCGAGACTACGAGATTTTGCAGTAATTACAGAATTAAATACAATCACGGCCTCTGAAAACCTCTGATCTGTTGACTTCAGGCCCTGCTCTGCATATAATGAAGGTTTATTTATGAAGTTGTGTGAAATATGATCTGGCGTCAACGTGGAGTGTTTTATTTTGAAATCAACTGCATGTTTTAATGTTGTATCCGTTTCTCACTTCCTGTCCCGCTCGATCTGCTCTGTGCTGAATTGCTGCGTTGAGCTCGGGCAAAAATAGAAGCCGTGCTTATCTGCTGCAGAGGGCTCTGGATCACCGGCGCTGCGACGGAGCAGAAACACAGAGCGGCCGCAGTCAGTGAAATCACACACACTGACTAGAATAAAAACGTGTCGGCTCTGCTGCCGTTACGGAGCGGAGACGCACCGCACACACATCTGGTGGAATTTAGAGGTTAGGAGATAAAAACGTTTGGTCGTTTAATGGGGTTTGACACAGGAAGAAAAACACTGAATGGCTGCAAATGTGCTGTTTATTAGAATTTTCTTGCCATTTTGATCTTTTCAAGGTAAAATACTTAATGAATGAATTCAGAGGAGACGAAATGTTGCTACTGTTCAGACCACAAAACGGCAGCTGAAGTTTCAGGTTTGTTAGAAACCATTTCTGCTTTACCTCCACCACAGCTTGTCCTAAATATTTTGGCGGTAAATACGGTTTCAGGTGTTACCTGTCTTCATTACTTGTCCTGGATTGATTTTTCACTTACTTTGAAACGTACTTTTATAGGTTGAGGTTATAACATGTTTTCTTTATTACCTTTAAACATTTCCGTATACTGATTTATGAAACAATCTCAGGTGTAACCTATCAACACTAATGATTATGGTACCTGCCCATTTCCTTGTTTATTTATATCCCACCCCCATCACATGTTCTGATTAATACCTTATGAAGACCTTGTTGGGGTCGAAACATTGCAATAATAAATTATTTTGGGAACATCTATAACAGTTTGCAGAAACTTCTGGTTTTCCTCTCACATCTTTTCATCCTGCACCTTTTGAATCTCATTTTTGGATGTGTGTGCACTCTCTTCCATTGCTTCAGTGATGTCCTAAATATATTCTCATAGACTGAAGCAGTGTGTGCGCGCGCGTGTGTGTGTGTGTGTGTGTGTGTGTGTGTGTGAGGCAAGAGACCTCAGGGTTGTTCACCTCATGTTCAGCCAGAGGGCCCAAACTCAAACCACAGTCTGTGTGCTGTGCGATAAGACGACCCAGTGGACTCTCTGTATGCAACACTTCACAAATATTTGTTCTACAAACGTAACAGATTCACTCACTCATAACACCTGTTACCTCGTGGGCCGTCAAAGCACAAGCTGTACGTTCACCGATCGCTCACAGAGATGTTTTCATGCTGCTTTCAATCGATTTCCTCCAGTTCAATATGAATAATAAAAAATAAAGCTAGAGAATGGTTTCTGATTCAGCACACGTGAGAAGGTAACTGTGGTTGTTTCCAATGTAAACTGGGACTTTCTGAGGGGGGGTCCCAAGTTTCCTCACCTCTGCCTCGGCCTTGTTGGCTGTACTTAGCAGCGCCTCCAGCTCGCGGTGCATCGACTCCTCATGCTGCTGACGGAGCTTCTCCTGGAACTCTGTCATCACTCCTCTGGCGAGGTCTGTAAGGAAAGCCACAAGGAGGACCTTTCATTTTAATCTGAAAAAGGTTTAAGCTTAAAAAATACCCTGAAAGGAAAATGTTCGGTCCTTTAACGGGGTTTGGAACTGTAACAAAAATAGTGAATGGCAACATGAATGACTGATTGTTTATTGATTGTTTTCACTTAACTTCCCACTTAAACTCAAGCAACTCGCAGTTTTTAAGGACTGGCAGATCTTTGCGAGGACGACTTCGTTGGGTTTAAAATAGGGCTGTGTTAAAAATGAGATTCGCCGATATATTGCGATATTTATTTTCGTGATCGGTATCGTATCCTGACCCATGTATCGTGATGCGTCTCGTATTGTGAAGTCCTTGCTAAAGCCCTGGAGATCAGTTGTACAAAAGGACACTTAGGCACTTTATTTTCATACTTTCTATTTCGGCGTATCCTGTTAAAGTGCAAGAGTGCACTTAAATTTCACTTCTCATTTTAATGCTTGGTCAGCTACATCAGTGTGTTTGGTATTTTTATTTTAATTAATAAACTGGAAAAGAAATTTTGAACTGTTTTGACTCAATCTGTCAGTGTATCAATACAATGAGACGTGACATATGAACACAACCAGATCATACGCAGTAACTTGCATCTGTTCTTTCATTTTCAATGAACTATTTTGAATATCACAATATATAGAAATATGAATTGTATCACAATTTATCGTGACACAATCATATCTTGTACCTACAATCGTGTGTGCGTATTATATCCTGAAGTTCTTGCCAATACGCAGCCCTAGTTTCAAAGACAAATCTTTTTTTTTTCTTTTTTAACAGAAAAATCCACAATATTTTAAATTTTCTGACACGAAAATGGTCAAAGTCCAAAACAATATTGGGAGCTGCTGAGTCTAAAAATATCCTAGTTGACCTTGAAAAACCTAAATCAGTTTTTAACTTGTATAACTTTAGTAAAACATTGAACCGCTAAAATCTCTGATACCTTTTTGTAACTGGCCATTGGGCAACTTTGCAACAAGATAACTGCCACACTACAGCCAGCGAAGCTGCAGGTTCATATTTGCTCACTGAATTAACTTCACACATTTTATTAAACCTTTTTTCAGATTATCTCATACACTTTGAATGGCTTCAAAGTTCAGCTGTTGCAAACATCTAATGAATGAATGAATACTGGATGCAAACATTCAGTGACAAAAACATCTGTCAACCAACAAAATTCCTATCGAAGAGGCTGAGGTAAAACACTTAAAGCTGCCGCCTGCAATCAACTGCTGACGTGAAAGTGAAACTCATGTAGCTTTCTATTTTTATCCAAAACACTTTCATGATGAATTGAACAAGACAAAATCATCCCGTACTCTTAAACCATTTTTTTAAGTGAAACACAAAGTCAGACCGGCTCTGATTACTTATTAACATCTGGGGAACAATGTCTAACCACTCGTCAAGAAATCTGGAAAAAAAACTGCCTGGATACAAACTTACCAGCTACAGTTAGAGACATTTTTACCACAGTCTGCTTAAAACAAGAAAAGAGTCAAATAAACGATAAGATCTGTGTGAAGGAAGCAGCAGCAGCAGCAGCAGCAGCAGCAGGCGGGTTTTTGTTGCAGATGTGCCGGCTCACAGTGAGTCCATGTGTTCTTTGAAATGTGAAAAATGGTCCCAAGAAAACAACCAAAGTCAGCAGCTGTCAGAGAACGGCAGACGTCCTCATCCTCAGCTCAGAGGAAGCCCACAGATCTGCCGCTCTGACCCTCAACTCAGCGCAGGGCCTGCCCACAGACACACACACACCAATCACACAAAGCCACTGTGTGTGTGTGTGTGTGTGTTACTGTGACTGATCTGCCCACTCTACATCATACACACACTCCTGGGGGCTTTAAATATGAGGCAATTACCCCATTACATGGAGTAACATTACATTGTTCCAGCTTTTATAAATGTGTAAATCGTTTGTTCCTATTCTAAAACATTGAAAACTGAGGGTTGGTTTTTTGGACTGTTGGTCAGACAAAGCTACTGACAAAACTGTGATGTCGACCAATCTACTGAATCTTGGACTGTTTCATTGAAAAAGCTTCGGTACAATTTCACTAATACTTGTTAAAAAAAAGGACTGAAGTTCAGTTCAGTAGACAAGAAGCAGCACAATATTGTCGGTGAAAGTTCAAGCACCATAAAAAGAAGTCCCCCCTTCCGAAAGTAGTATTTTGTTTTTAGAAAAGTGTGATGTCTGACCTTTCGTACAGTCAGTGATCAGTATATTCACATATGGGCTAGTGGGGGGGGGTGTCTATTTCTTCTGTACTTTTTATATGTTTTAGAGACATTTTCAAATTATTCCTTTGAAAATGTATTTTAACTTGTGGATAACAGTAGTTTAACGTAAATATTCTGTTAACTGTACACATCAATTTTTCTTTTTTTATCCTTGCATGTCATTTAAAAAAAAAAAAAAAAAAGTAGTTTATTTGTTACAGCTGTAAGTGCTCAGGTCAGTAAATTAGGGCTGCAACTAATGATTATTTTCATTATCGACAAATCTGCTGATTATTTTCATGATTAATTGATTAATGATTTATTCCATGAAGTGATAGTAAAGTGCTAAGAGTCCAATGTTTATCTTCAAATTGCTTCTTTAGTCCCAAAAACAG
>JAQLOL010000019.1:11480069-11497609 GCA_029783665.1 Naso thynnoides
GATATCGGCCGATACGCTCAGCCCAGGTATCGGTATCGGATTGGATCGGAAAAAAACTGGATCGGTGCATCTCTACTCGTGCGTCTGTACCATGCTGAGGCTCACCTCTTCCAACCGTGCTCGAGCACAGAACGGAGCGCTCACACAAGTCAATCAAACTGGACTTCGGGGGTCAAACATGCTTAAGCACAGTACGGACTGCCAAGTGTGAGTGCACCCAAAGTCTGCAGATTTTTCTTTTTCTTTTTTTACTTTTAGCATCAAACAGACAAACCCAAAAAAAAGAGACAAAAGTCATTTTAGTGCATAAAGATGAATACTGCATAAGTAAAAAAATATCGTGACTTCTGTGATTTTGTCTCAAGTTATTTTACTCAACTATCATCAGTCACTCACAGTTTGGTTACTGCTAGTGTGTGTGCTTTTCAGCCTGGACCTGAACTTTGGGTCTACGGCTACAACCCAGAGATCAAACTTGATTTGGGAACAGAAAGAGTCACAATCGGCCAGATCCCGCGACTCTGTTGTTGTGTTCGAGAAACTCGTGGGTTTTAAATGTGCTCTGAGCGGACCTGCTCGGATGTTTGCAACTAATATTCCCCTCAGACGACTCAGAGCATCACGGCGGTACTCGGCATCGACAGTCTGACCCTTGAGCAAATATTCACGGCGCACAACCTCAGGTAAACCAAAGAAAAGCGCCACCATGCTCCTGGTCTGACACGCTTTCTTCAGGCTCCTCCCACTGTGACAGCAGCTGTTTGGTCACAGACAAAACTCTCATCACCGGTGAGGATCCTCGACCGTCCTGACACGAAGTCCGGGTCGTCCCGGGCCTGTTGACAGATCCTCGTAGACTCTGATATGGCGCTGCCGCTCCTTGGGAGTCAGGAAATCCCAACTGCGCATGCACAAGTTGTCACAAACAACGTTGCTTACTCACTCGTGAGCGTTATTGCCTCCACCTGCTTCATGCAAGTTACCGTGCGGCGCTCTGCTCTTTGTACTGCAGGAACAGCCGTGTAAGTTTTAAACCCCGACTTTTACATGTTAACGTGTTGTACCACTGAAGCGCTAACCGTTTTTAAAAATCACATGTACGGCCCTCGGCCTCCTCTGCACACACTGTTCCACTGTCTGTGTTTTGCTGCTCATGTTTCTCATCCTCGGGTTCTAAGAAGCTGAAGGGTAAATCTGTTTATTTCAGATACACTCAGCTCATTCCAGTGATAAGATGAGTCAGGTGTCTGCTATCAGCCTGAACCTCAGTCAGGGTTCACTCCTCTTCTGTTCATTGTTGTCCCACCGCTGCTCTGATTGGCTACTGTGGTGCCTTCGCCGGCGGCCAACCAGAAGCCTCATGTGAGACCCTCCTCCCTCCTCCCCACAGCAGCAGTAGACACAGCTTGTTACGAAGGACAAATAATTCAAAATCACACACGCACACACACGCAGACACACAGACAGCGTGTGCTGCTTTACAATGTGCTCCAGAACGAACATGAGAAGTTCAGACAATCACGGCCGACGGCAGCTGCAGTTTGACAGTCGTTGTGACTCATGCAGGGTCCTTAAGACTCACAATGTCAGTTGACTTTAAGCGAGCTATATGCCACCCATTGTTGTCGGGACACCTAACATGTAATTTTATTATTTAAAATAAATATATATTACCATTTTGCTCAGAGATTGGTCACTGGAAGTTTCTAGCACTTCTTACTTTACTGTCATTGCACAATCCACAGGAAACAAATAGTTTCCTGCACATGACACAGTTCCATCAAATTTGTTTCATGGCAAAGTTTCTAAAGGAATATGGTCCACGTGTGTTTAATACATGTTTGATATTTCCTATGTTTGCACTGACAGACACACTTTATCATAATGGATGTCAGTTGGTTGGACGCACTGCTGTCCTGATGCACCTCAACTCTGCAGGATAGCAGCGATATCATCACGCCCACTGAACTTTGAACCTTGACCACTTCTGTTTGGGCTGTGCGTCTGCTGCGTGGAGCAGATGTCCGATGATAGTGGCGTGCTTGCTGCAGTCGCTACGTTTGAAATGGACGCCAATAAATTGAGAAAATGCTCTGAATGAGACGCTGTCGTGTAACCAGCATTTTCTGATTACCTTCCTCCAAATAAGGTCATAGTCAGAGTAATCAATAACTGACTTAAGACATGTCGAGCATTCGAGTGTTATCCGCATTATTGTTCACATGTATACACCTTAATCACACTATGTTGTCCTATGGGAGTTTTTGCAGCATTTTGTGACAGCGACACACAGTTTACGGCAGTCGAACTGCCTGACGACACATACTCTAGCTTCCAGAGGCAAGTTCACAGCTAGCTTCAGAAGAAAAGATGATTGACAGCGCCGTTGAAAAGACGTCCCAACATTTCTGGGGTGAGAAATGTTTGAAAAAAAATTCATGTTATATATTTTGAGAGAAAAGGACATCATGGAGTTTTGGGAAAATTAGAAAATCAAAAATCAAAAGGTGAAACAGTAGCAACACATTTGAGAATATTGGACATATGACATGGCTGTGTGTGTTTGTGTGCGTCTAATGAGTCATTAATCAGACTACGCTCTGTAACGTGTAAACAGGAATATGAATGGAATAATTCATAAGCAACTCATTTAAACACCTTAATCAAAACAGTCGTATTTAGAGTAAGGTCAAAAGTTGGATTACTGCAGCCCATGTGAACACAGACAGTGTCTCAACACAAAAAACACACTTTCCCTCCTGATAAGAGAACTGCAAAGGACACGCTGGATATTATTCTTTGATCCGGTCTAAAAATTTCAGGGCTGGACTTCAGGAAGCCCCCAACCGCTCAAACCTTCAGGCTGGAGAAAAACAATCCGTTTCACGTTTTATCAAACGTCCAGGTCGGTGTTGTCAGAGCTCGTATTCAAACATACTGTGCAGCAAAACACACACACACATCCTGTTAGCTCACCCCTCAGCAGTGGGAGGGCGCAGTCCTGCAGCTCCATGACGACTCCGTCCAGCACCGGCAGCATGGGGGGAATGTCCAGCAGGACCAAGATGATTGGCTGAAAACAAGAGGGACGACAGAAGGTATCACCTCGAAACTAATCTGAAACAAACAGTCCAATATTTCATTCACAGCTTCTTCAATAATAATAAAAAAAATAAGTACATGGAATAAAGCAGCGGATTACAGCCTAAATTTTGAAAAAACAAATTAAGAATGCATTTCCACAATTTTCATGAAGAGTGAAAAGGTGAAATGTCACCAAAACCAATTGAAAAAATCTCGCATTGCATACCGGCAAGAACAAATATGACGTTCAGCTTCTTTTAAGCTTTTTGAAGAACTCGATGACGCTCTTAAATTGAGCGTGCATCCATCCATACAGCAGCGACCAGGCTTCCATTTTATTTTCCAAGTAAGAAATCATTGGCAGAGATACAAAAAAACGCTTCTTAGCTCCTGATCAAATCTGTTATGCGACACTCCGGTGGAGCAATCAGCACATAATGTGTTGACCTAAACTGCAAAACATTTTTCAAATATGGTGATCTTCTTTCCTTCTAGTTGACCAATGACTCCTTTGAATGTCAACAAAGAACACATTCCTACATTAACACACATGTATTATTCATGAAGAGTCCATTAAGTAACCATGGAGCCCCACACAGAGCGCCGCCCAGCCGTGCGGCGGTCGGCTTCAGGGTGAGGTGCTACTGCTGCTGGTTATGCAATCAGAGGTCATGCTCATCCTACCTGGTCCTTCCCGAACACATCTCCCTTGGCGATGCTGTACAGCAGGGAGTAGGCGATCTGGCCAGCAGCGCCGGTCACCACAACTTTGATTGGTTCAGCCTGGGGGGAAACAATTGGGATTGGTTCATGTGTGCCATTGACCTCGATAAGAGAAGGAGGAAACGACCCGGCAGTGATGTGCTTTGTTGCTCTAAACTGGCTGGATCGTTTTTGTTTTTTTTTTCTTTTTTAAATTCAACACATAGAATCTTCACAGCGATGCTGCTCGTTCACAGGATCTTTAGTGGCTCCCAGGGATTGATGTTATTTGATAGATTTGCCGTACTGATAGCAAAAGTGCCTTGGCACCGTCGTGAACATGTGACAGTATCAAATGACAGGTCTTCCGGGCAAAAAGTGTAGTTTTGTAGAGCGGAAGGAACTGGGAACTACACAGACCATCGACCATGGCGGCTGTTTCCTCATTACCCAGTGAGGATGGAAAATAATCCAATTTTCTAACATCAAAGTGTTCTCTAAAACTTTCTGCTTCTTTTTTTAATAGTGCAATAAATACCGTACCGTGGACTTGATACCGTGGCATTATCGCACCGGGAGTTTTTGATGCCCTTACATCCCCATTGGCTCCTCTTTTTAAGGAAGAGGACTTAAACCGAATCTCCATTAAGAAAGTCGCACAATGTAGAATGACCTTGCTTACCTGCAAGGGTGGTATGACATTCAGATTAATTTTAGCCTTTCCCTTTAGCAGTTGATGCCACTTTTCAATTCGGCATGCATAACATCAATCAGGCATGCAGGCAAACTTAAAAAAATACCCCAAGAACATCAACGTTTTTTGATTGAGCACACACGAGCTTCACTTGACCAAATAATGAATGAAAAAGGGAATAACTGCAGGATTTAAATACAAGAAATGACGCAGGCTGAATTACAGACAGGCCGATATTAAGCACGCTTGTGTTACATTCGTCAGCAGCCCCGTGTCATATTTCAGCTAGCTGCAAATCCGTCCGCCAATCAGAAAGACGTTAAATCATCCGGTTCGTGAACGGACATTCGAACGGATGGAGCTCCTGTCACGATTGGCCGCCCTGACTGGATCAAGGAGCGGGCCGATGATGTAACCCGACGCTGCTAGCACGCCACAGCCTGCTCATTAAAATGGAGGCGGATGTCTGAAAGTACAGCAGACCCTCAAGTGTTAAAACAGCGGAAAGCCGTCGTCACTCCGTGCGGCGGATGCTAACGTCGCTTTGCATCTAACCTGCGCGTTGTAGCCGCGAAAACCACTGCGTCACACAGCTGTGCCCTCGGTCATTAAATCATCAGTCCGTTACCGGGAAAAACCTCAATTAAAGCATCAAAGTTCAGCATAAAGTGAAATTATTTCTATCATGACGCTGCCGCCCTCTTGTCAATGTCAACCAACGTGCATCATTTAGCCCACAGTCCATCTGTCAGAAGGTAACAGTGCATTGAAAGAGAATATTATCTTATTATTTACACCTTGAAAATCAGACAATAAGCAGCCAAGGATCCATCTTACCATTTCTGCTAATGGGTAGAGATGCTTCAGATGTGCTGTGCCTGTTCCCCCTGCTCAGAGTCGGACTAGACGGCAGGGTCACCTCTATCATACGCTGGAAAGTCAGGCGGTGAAACGGCTCGCCCCACACGCACTCCGGGACTTGTAGTCCTTTTTTTGCCGCTAACGCCGGCTTTCCAAGCGAACCGACTCGACAAAAGGAACACACTCTCCCATGATGCACCGCAGTCGTCACACCGCGCCCACCCGTGCCGTATACGGTAGAAGATTTTCTGAAAATCGTCCTGTCTTGTCCCTCTAACTGAAACACAGGAATCTACCCTTTGGCGACACTCTGTGGCCAACATCGGAACTGCACCGCGTTTCCTGCCGAACGCTTTGAGACCGTATTGTTGTTTTTAATTAAATTCATCTAGTATTCATAAAACAAAAAGAGACAGATGTTCATGCGCAACAACCCATTAATTAGCCTACATTAAAAAAAAAAAACTCGAATCTCCTCAAAACCCTCTCAATAACTTCCATATCTTCTAACGGTGCCTGCTGACAACTCCTGGATCGCTTCTTTACTCTCACAAAGACTCACTGGAACCCTCCCGAGAACCAGAAATCCTACAATAATTCCCAAGAATAACTCCTGGAAAAACCTTATAAACCCATCCAGAACACATGGAACCCACTTAAAACACCCTAAACCACATAAACAACCCCAGAAACATCATCAGGAATCAAAACTTCTTTACACTCCAGAAATACCGGCACCTATAGAAGTGGGGTAAATAACCGATACTGCATAATATCGCAATAATTTGCATGACGATATGATATTGATTGACACCAAGTATCGATATAAATAAATAATAAATGCTGGAAATACAAACTCAACTTTTTGGGTGACAGAAAAATTAAAAGAAACGGACTTGTCTGGTGAGGTAACAAAAAAAAATGCAATAAAAATGATTGAAGTGAGATAAATAGACTAAAAACTTTGCCTGCCTCCATGAAATAGATGATGATGACGTAGTTTTGCTTTGGGAAAATAAATTTTCAGTTGAAAAGCGTGAAAAAAATCGCAATATATCACATCGCAACACTCGGCGTTGTGATAATATCCTATCGCGGCTCAAGTATCGCGGTAATATATTGTGGGACCTCTGGAGATTTCCAGCCCTACCATCGGGTACCCTTGGGTCCATCTCCAGAACCACTAACAAAAGAACCCTTAAGAACCGATGGAGCCCCTGAAAAGCCTTAGGTAACCCCTTAAGAACCAATGGAGGCCCTAAAAAGCCTTAGGTAACCCCTTAAGAACCAATGGAACCCTCTTAGACTACGTGACATGAGGAAACTAATCCGAAACATCCTCAGAAACCAAAATTCCACAAAGAACCGTGAATCTGATCTCTCTTTTGTCCACAGAACCCCCTCATGAGCAACTGGAGACCACTCAAAGGTCATTGGACACCCACCAGAAAAACTCTCCAACATGCTCTTGCAAACTATTTAAGCAAACTTGAATACTGGAGCCTACAAAAGAATCCTTTGAATTCACAAATGCTGTCTTCCTAATTCTTTTTAGACTTATCTAGACAAAATCGATTGAGAACCATTTCTTGTTTACAATGCTGACCTGGCTGAGAGGCTCCACCAGCAAGAGTAAATACCAACACGGGACAATATAAACAATACATGAGAACTGCAACTGTGAAAATAAATTAAGAGAAGTCAAACAGGATACTCAAACATCAACTACTACTTGCAAGAATGCGCTTGTATGCCTGCAACGATCCTGTGATTTCTTCAAGAATTTCTTAAGTATCTTAATTACAATCTTGATTAAATTAAAATTATTACGATGATTAATTAGAGCAATTAAAATCAATCTTAATTGCTCTAACAGAGACTTCTCAGTATCTCCTGGACTCTGCCGATGAATCCTGCAACATCTCCATCAGTTGTGGAAAAAACTCTGCACCTGAAGTGCAAAAATTGTACCTCGCCATGTAATTTTTACGACTTTAATAAATATAATAAAACAATAAAAATTATGGTTACCACCCGGATAGAACCACGACAAATGCAACAGCTGGACAACAGGAGTTTATACTCAGATCTGGAGATTATTACAGGTGACTGTTGTTAAACAAGGGTCAATAATGAAAGGTCACTGGAGGTCAAGTTCACTCCCCAGACGACAGGAAGTGGCTCGGTTCAGTTGCCAGCTGGTTAAGTTGTCGTACAGCCTGTTATCTGCGGCCTCGCAGGAGGTAAATCCAAGCCGAGCTGAGCTGTCTGATCTGCTGACATTTATAGGGCAGAACAGAAGAAAGTTCAGACATTAGCGAGATTACGCACGACAGACAGGAAGTCAAGCAAACGACGGTGCAGCAACATGAAACTTGGGACCATTTTCACTCCTAAAGCATGGAAATAGCTTTTCTTTTTCTAAAACAAGAAATCTGAAACTGAACTGAGACATTATTGGGGCTAAAACTCCCCACTGATGTTATTCACAACAGAGCGAACTACATAAGTGTTTGGTAAGAGAGAAGTCCGGGACGGTACCTTGAAGAAAATAAAGAAATTACGTTAAAACAATTCTTTAAAGAATTTTAAATATCGTCCTGTTGCTGCTTGATCTCCCAAGTTTTATCTTAGTGGCTGTTGACTCTTTTTTTTGTTTGTTTAAGCACTAAAAAAATTGATAATATTGGCCTTTGTACGGTCAGCTGCTACTTATGTCTGAAGGTTTTACCCACAGAGGACAAGGACACGTGGGCAGCACTACAGGAGGGCGCCCCTTCTTAAAACATGGCGAAAAAGCAGGATGCTGCGTTTAAACGTGGCAGAGCGAGATGACAGCGTGAAAGACAATTATGTCCATTTTCTCACACCGATTTGCAACTTTAAGCAGGGCCCGACCGATATGGGATTTTTGGGCCGATGCAGATACCGATATTAGGGAGCAAGAACATTCCGATATCCGATATACCGGCCGACATTATGTAAATAATATTTTGAATGCAGTTATTAAATATGTGTGTCAAAGACACGTAATGGTGGCAGGATGTCTATTAAACTTCATTCCAAATGTCAGTGGACTGAACAGTGAACACTTCACTTATTTCCAATTAAATAACGGACTGCCCTCTGCTGGACAAACTGTGCGATCACACCATTTTAAATGACTAGTCCAAGCATTTTTTCAGCCTAAAAACAAACAAACAAACAATTTTCATATCAGTATATATCAGAGAGCATATGCACTGATATCGATATGTCTGCAGTAGGCCAATATCAACCGATAATATTGGCAAACTATTATACCAAAATATAAAAAGTTATTAACTTAAAACTTTCAGCATAATCACGTGAAAAGTTGAACTGTACGTGCATGTTGTAAGAGCTGCATAACTCATGTCCTTCAGCTTTAGTTATTAACTTATTAATCATCTTGTATCTTATCACAACTTAAGTTTTACATGCAGAATGACAAACTAACATGAACTTGAGCCCTTTGTCATCCACCTAATCTCTTGTTAAATTTACACCGTTGATATAAAAAGGAATTTTTATTTTTTAAAATTTAATTTAATTTGATTTCTTCGAGCTGATGCTGTAGCAGGACATGTTCAGCTTTTTCACCGGTGACTGGACCATTTAGGAGTACACATACTTTTGTCAACAAACTGCTGTCTGAAAGGAAGAGTTCAGAATAAAAGTGAAGTACACAGATGCTCTTTCAGAGAGGGAATCAAGTTGAGCTCAGTGAGTTTTAGCTCACTTTCCTTCAAGGACACTGGCAGCCATGTTGGATCTGTGTGCTGTTTGCTGGCTTCAGTTTCTGCAAAGCTGCCCGGAGATGAACAGACTGCAGTTCTGCTGCTGGCAGCCTGGCAGGAAGGAGCTGACCGCGGTACTGATAAACTGCAGGCGGGACTGCTGCATGAAGGCAGCAGCAAAAACAGAGACGGAACCGGAAACTGTCTAATCTAGCTTTCAAAATAATAGCACAACATTTTTGCTATTTCAAAAAACAGTAACTTAGCTCTGCTGGCCATGTATATTTTCTACGTTTTTCATGATTCTACTAATGTTGTACTTTTGTACTACTAATATATAACTTGAGTACACTTATTTTCGGTGGTAGATTCCTTGAATCTATAGGACAACATCATCCATAATAAGTACAGCTTTTATTTATTTTATCTCAACTAATCATCTTTTCTTTTTATTACTCCTTTAAAAAAATGTATCTTATTTTGTACAAAAAACCCTTAAAATTAATTAATGATGATTTCCACGTATTTTAAGATACAATTTAACAAAAATTTTGCTTGACTTTCGCAGATATGGTAAGAGAATGCCATGTGCCTCCCAGAAATCATAACATGCAACATAAATCCCACTCTTTGCATATTAATTTTTACTATTATTAAAGGTTTAAAGAACTTAACAAGAAAAGTTAAAAGAAAGTCCAATTTGTCAAAGGCAGGCTGGGTCATGCCACACAGGTTGCAGATGAGCTGAACTGACATAACAGACACTACAAGTGTTAACTTGAATGATCACAATCTCTCTGTGATCCTATTTAGAGCTTTTATTTTGAAGAAACCGACCGGATGTTGTCTTGTTTGCTCTGACGCGCTTCACTGTGGCGCTAAACAACTTAACAAAGCTGCCAAGGAGAGACAACTGTCACTGAATTAATGATGACGGGATCAGAAAAAGACACAACCTGCCGAGTTCCTTCACCTACATGAAGGTGGTTTCCGGTGGCAGCCATTTTTTTCCCCACCTGAACCGAACGGGGACCGGCCCGCGTAAAACACGGGGGGGGCTGCTCTGAGTCAAGTCACGCTTCTGTTCACTACCGCACACAAGTAAACGACGATGGTGCACGCAAAGCTACCGCACACACGTCTTAATTGACTTAAAGTTCGTCCTGTCGGCCTGTAACCGTCTTATTTAGCCCCAGTTTGTCTTTAATGCTGCGTTCAAGGACGCACGGTCGAGCGGACCCTGCCGTGGTCCACTCATCAAACGGCTGCGCCGCTTCCAACTCACCTGCGAGGACACCGCCCGCACCACCAGATACATGGATGTCAGCAGAGTCAGCATGGTCCCGCCGGTGTTCCGCAGCCGTTCACCGATCACCGACGTCCTAACGCAGAAATGGCGGCCCGACTTGACACGGTTCCGAGAGAAAGACAGATAGAGAGAGACAGGTAGACACCCACGTAGACTAGAGAGACAGGTGGGTTTTGCGCGACAGGAGGCGCCAGGGGCGACTTGACACCGCGCTGGAGGCTGATTTCACGGCTTCTCGTGTCTCGTTTTCACCGGGACTCTCGCACCTCCACCACCCCTGAACGCACACGGAAACGCGCACACCGCCGCGGTCGGTCTAGTCCCTTAATAAGATCAGAGGAGGACGTAAATAGCCTCTGACCGGACCGCTAAAGCTTCATATGTGTGATCACACAGGTGAGAAATAAAAGCGATGAGCGAGGCTATAATTCTGTCCTGAAGAGAAGGAGTTTTGTGTGAAGGCGGCGTGTACGTGGGAGTTCATGACGTCATTGCAGGAAAACGTGTTATTGGAGGCTCCGACGCTAAATTATTTGTTGTTGGGTCGCTGCCGCAGAGTCGCAACCAGCAGGGAGGGCTTCGACGTAAACACGATGTGTTGCTGTGAAGAGGCGTGAACTTCAGAGACCTTCAGAAAAAAAAAAAAATCAAAATTTATTTATTTGTTTGTTTATTTACCAAAGCCCCTCATCATTTGTGATGTTCAAGACCGACCCCCCCCCACCACCACCTCTCTGACAGGTGTGAATCTTAATTTCCTGAAGCTTTATATCTTGGTCATGGGTTCAAGGGTCTCACCTTTGACCGTGTGTATCGACATCATGACTTTTGCAATAAAAATTCAGCAAAGTGTCCATTTTTTTGTGTGTGTGTGTGGGTCCTTAGGGTGAAATATGATTATTGAGGTCATGCTGACATTACTCAGGTAGAGCCAAAGTCTCTGAGATGAAATACATAATTACAAAGGTCATGTTGACTCACTGAGGTCATGTCCAAGTCTCTGAGGTCACATGTAAGTTGCTGAAATAAAATGAAAAAGTAGGTCTGTAGATGTCATTCAGGTCTATTATTCAGGTGAATTTTTTTTTTTTTTTGTAAGAACAGTTCGGATGTATTTTTGAGTCACTAAGGAAATGTCAAAGGTACTGAGGTGAAAATAAACACTGAGCTCAAATTCAAGTCTCAGACGTGAAGTCCAAGTTATGAGGTAAAATGAACTGAGTTCAGGTTCCAGTGGTGTCCTGATGGTGTACACTTCCTGTCTCCTAAGTGGGCGGAGTCACGTCTCCCATGGAGACATTTGGGAACCATCATCCCTCTGCCTTGTCTGGAAGTGTTTTAACGTCGTGTGAATGGATTAAAGCAGATGGATTTTGCGTCAAAGTTTTAACTTTTAATTCATGGTTTCACCTATAAACCATTTAAATGTCCGTTTTTGTCCGTTGTGACGCAAGGCGGGAAGCGCCGGCTCCCAGATCTCACAAGAATGAGTCGCTGAGACAGAGACGGGTCTCGAACAGAGTTAATTTTCTTCTGATTTGTGTGTCTGAAAAATGACATTTTTGTGTCAGAATGTTTGGAAGATACATGTCTTGAGAAAAAAATGGGTCCAATATGTATCTTGGTGACGATGGCGCGAAAGAATTGGTCATAATCTGTGATCACATTCATTTCTCCCATAAGAATGGAGGGACTTAAGACTGCTTTTGGTCTCCTGAAGGGGTGGGGCTGTCTCTGCTTGTGTGTCCGCATGTTTGCACCACTCTGCAGTTACCCTGCCCACACCATTGTTTGTGGAAATCTCGCACCATGAATTTGTGGCCATCTGGCAGTCTTTGTAGTGGGATGTCAAAGGGTTGTATAAACGCACATATTTTCGGACCCTTTCAATCAGTCTCTCTTTTAACTGGCCCACGGTCGCGCGACGAAGCCTGAAATGTGTAGGAGGAAATGTGAGTCCACCAAATGGACCAATCACAGTGTAAACCTGTCACTATGGCTGCAGCCTGGTTTGCTCATTGTATCCACCTCAGAAAACAAGTTAAATGAAATGTTTGTAAATCTCACTGTACTACTGCTGGGTAACAGTCCAAATGAAAAACAATGACAGGGAGATGAGGTCACACTACTTATTTGTTCTTTGTTTGTGCAGGAAGACCTTAATATTTTTGATTATTTATTTAAGATTCTTGAGATGATGTGTGTCTTAACCAGTGTTGGGCATGTTACTCTAAAATGGTAATAAGTTACTTATTACTGATTACTCCTTATAAAAGTAATACATTTACTTAACTATTACTTTGTATCAAAAGTAATTCATTCCATTACTAATTTCTTTACTGTATTACTTTTGCAACCTTACAGACTTCCTAAAAAAGTGATGCACAACCTGTTTTGCCAGCTCACAAAACTTAATCCACTTTATAATACTTTCATAAGATATCTTAGGACAGATATTTTTGTCAGAGATCAGGAGTGTCGCCAATGCCAGCGTCTATCTGGTATCTCAGTATCTGCTGAGTTACTTGGATCAGTAACTTTAATATAATTAAAATTTTGGTATTTGTAATCTCTTACTTTACTAGTTACTGGGAAAAGTAATAAAATTACAGTAATGCGTTACTAAGTAATGCTTTACCGCTCAACCCTGGTCTTAACTGTGCTGCGATAAATTATATAATGAAACGTTTCTAATAAAGATATATCATAACAATACCTAGTAAAATATTTTAATGTTTTCAGTGTGTTAAAGTGTAATTTAATTTTTTTCATTTAAAGGTTTTAAGAGTGTTTCGATGTTTATCGGGATAATATCAATAATCACAATTATTTTGGACAGATAATCATGACATGGAATTTATTCAGTCCCATTCCTACTTTTTTTCATCTCGGATCTTTAATATTTTCTAAACGATATACTATAAATACTCAATTCTTTGCTATCTTACAGCCTAAACACTCTGTAGAGTAACATTCATGATCAAAATGACAAACAGAAACATGTGACCAGAGAATGACCGGTTCAGAGGGACACGTGCAGGCTTTAGAAACTGAGCAATTTAGAGAAGTTTCACAGGAGAAATCCGTTTAAACTGTCACCAGCATCTCACCTTCTCTCATTTATTTTCCTGTTGTGTTGTGTGCTAAAAAAATTATTTTTAATGCCAGTGAAAGGTGACCACAGACTCTCATCAAATGTAGCTTTAATAGCAGCAGAGCTCAAAGATAAAGTTCAGCAATAAAATGTTATTGAAAAAGAAGAAAAACGTCCATTCTCTAAACAGAAGCAGCTCTTTGCTTTGCTCACTGACGTTTCATTAATAAATCGATTGGTTGAAACTTTGTTTAATTCCAACATCTGTCTTCACGGCCTTTACAAATATTATTCATAGACTCATATTTATCATTTATCAGGATGTCTTGTTGTTTAACAGTAACTCATCTTACACACACACACACTCACACACACGTACGCACTCAGAGTGCACAGCTGTAAATGCTGGTTTGCATGGAGAGCGGAGTAACTAAGTAATTAATGATCTGTTTGCAGAGCTGAGAGCAAATGAAGTGCAGGGTCACAAAATGCCGCCAACAGCAGTTTTATTTAATAACATGACATTAAGCGATTCCCTGCAGATTTTCAACATCAGGTGTTGCTGAGCATAATCATGGCGGCGTGGTGGCAATTCGTTTTGATTAACTGTTTCCAGGGAGCAAGTCCTCTGTCTTAAACCTCAAACAGAAAATCTTCTTCCAAAATCTAAGCGCATAAAGATATTTTCTGCTTCGTCAGATACTGAAATGCACTGAAAACCACCACTGAATGTGTCACAAGTCAAACATTTTCATCTGAATTTTGAAAATTTTACAGAAGAAAGCTCAAATACTTGATGTTATTCGTCAAACATGCCTTAAAAACACTTAAGAAAGAGCTGACTGCGAAAGTAAAATGTTCTTTACAACTAAAGGTTTGTTCAGACCGACAGCGATGAACACGATTTAATCGCAAGAAACGCCAGTATGTGTTGCTTGATAATAACTGCATCATATTTTGGATCATCACTTCAATTACGTCATTTGGGCGATGTACACATTCTGCTTATATTAGCCCTTTCAGAGAAGAGGGGGACTGGCCACTTTCATTAATTACAGTCGATTTAATCATTATTTCTGCACTACATCAGTTGTGGAGGTCCTACACAGGTTGGGAAACTTAACAACGTCGGGTCCAATTAATAAAATCATCTGGAGCCTGTTAAGTTGTGTCACACAGCTCTGTGTCAGCCACAGTTAGCGTTAGATCGTAGCGTCAGGAGGAAAGGTTTCTTATTTTCTGTCATTGACTAGGGCTGATTTAATCGTCCTTTTTGCATTGTATTAGTTGTGGAGGTCCCAGAAATGTTGGAAAACTTAATGATGTCATGTCTGTGTTCATAAGATAATCCTGTGGTGTATAAAGTCGTGTTGTACGAGCTCCATGTATTCACACGCAGCAACTGTTGTTTTGAACGCTATGCCTGCTTCAATGTCCGTTTGGTAAATTCTGGCAGGTTCGTGTCGTCAGGGAAATCTTAACATTTATTGGCTATTGTGGCGTCAAGCAATGCCCCAAATAGTTCAGTGTTTTCGACTTCGAGTGATAAGGCGATGGACGCCACATCGCATGATTTGCATTGCGTGTATCGTATTGCGATATTCGCATCGCCTTAAGTGATGCTGTGTCTAATCTCGTCTTTACATTCACTTTGTGTGTAATCTTTTGGCGTTCATCCAGTCATCGCTTTCGGTCTGAATGCAGCCTAATATCGTATACGATAATGATTTTTTTAGCCGATGCAGATAACTGATAATTAATTTCACATTTTTTGCATTTTAAAAAGAAGAGAATATGAATTTATTCATACCTGAGGGTATGAAATGCTAAAGATGATTTAATATTCCATAGCTCTGACCAAGTCTAACTGACATCACTCTTGTTTACACAACAACAAACAACAATTCTTACAATGAAACATGTCCTAAAACACAACATGTTGTTTTTCTCCACTGCGACCGCATGGCAAGCTTTGTAGTTTGGGCTAAAATTTCATTATTAGTGCAATAGAAATAAGGTCATATTTAAATATGAAATAGTCAAAATTTACCACTAAGAGCAGCTGACAAGTGATCCAACGATTTATCAGGTTTACTCTGACCTGAAACAGCCAATTGGAGATAAAGAGTAACTCAGTAATCTCCATCATTGTTCATTACTTTAAAGGAATCCTCACAGTGAGTCAGTGAGATCATTTTCTGCAGATTAGCGAGTAATTTAATGCCAGTATCGCTAACTGTTTGTGTTTTCAACAGGACCGAACCTGAAATACTCTCATGCGTGGGCAGAGGCGTTTTCTATTTAACTAGTACCATAATTTAATCCCACACAACTGGCACTCAGCATCCTTTTCAGCTCAGCTGCCTGTTCCAGCAGTTAGACTTCCCCCTGGTGGTGATGCTGGGCCGTGCCGGTAGGTTAATAGAAAGAGGAGCGTCACACCGAGCAGCACGATTTCTCCAGTGAACTGTAAAACCTTGTTACTGCCTAAGTCCACGGTCGCCTTCATCCACTGTGTTCTGAGTTATTGCTTCTAACATGTGACCATTAATATTTTGCACACCTCTGCCTCGCTGCTGCAGTCATCTATAATCTGCACGGAACCAATTTAAGAGAGCTGTTGTGAGAACTTTGATGAATAGCTTTTATTTTTAAGATTGTGATTTGAACCTTTGGCAGTTTGATGAATTCAAACTCTGCTCCTTTTTATTCTGTGTTGTCATGCAGGATGAATAATCAATCAGTGTGAGCACGACAGGCTCATTTTAGAATTACAGACGGGTAGGGTTTGTGTGTTTCGATGACAGTGACGCATGTGTGTGTCTGAGAAAGACCGAACAATGATTTTGATTTGAATTGTCGCCTTTAGCTTGTGAATGAAAATAGGGTCAGTGTCAGCTTGAGACAAAATTTCAGACACTGTAGCTGACTGATTTGTTGTTGTTCCTGCAGTAACGGAGATGCTTGATATCTATTTGTTTATTGTAATCATTCTGTTTGTTCCCTCAGCATGTGTTCAAGAGACACGAGTCAACAAACAAAGTTTAGACAGATACAGAAACACTGAAAGGTCAAACAGCGCAGACCTCAGAGAACAGACTGGAGCTACAAGTGAAACTCAGGGTACTGTGTGTGTGTGTGTGTGTGTGTGTGTGTGTGTGTGTGTGCTGCCTGCAGTAAAGGTAAAGGTCAGTACCTTACCTCTCATCCATGGCAAATCTTAAGAGTGTTCATGCTTCTGAGGTCCAGTTTAACTTTAACATAAAAATTTCAAAGACAAAAGGGAAAGATCCAGATTAACGTTCACACACACACACACACACACAGCTCAGTGTGTGCTTTTAAGATCTTAGGGGCCAAGTTGAAAACAAATGTTTTCACTGATGTCTTTTAGGTTTCATGGTTTGTAGAGGCAGCTCAGTTAAAGGGATACACCAACTTTACTCTTCTTTGTATTTGTCTCCCTCTCAAGTTCCAGATAAGAAGATAAATACCATTTTTTTAACTGAGCGTGCAGTAACAAGGAAGAGACGGGCAGAACTCACCCATCGCTAACTAGCTTAGCTCAAATACTGGTAGTCAATGGGAAGTGTTAGCTTGCCCCCACCTAAAGTCATCACATAAACTTTCCAACAACTCTAAACATTCCTGTGTGCTTGTTGTGACTTATTTACCCTGTTATGTTATTTTTAGACTCAGGTTTGCACTTTGTGTATTTCCTCTTCTTCTGATGTTTA
Source organism: Naso thynnoides (assembly GCA_029783665.1). Classification (NCBI taxonomy): domain Eukaryota; kingdom Metazoa; phylum Chordata; class Actinopteri; order Acanthuriformes; family Acanthuridae; genus Naso; species Naso thynnoides. The sequence continues at coordinate 11,497,309 of JAQLOL010000019.1, forward strand.
CCTGTGTGCTTGTGCCCTGCGGTTTGCTTACCTATGTATTTAATTCTAAAATTACATTAAGTGCTAATCTGAGTGTAAAAATAACATAATGTGGTAAATAGACAAGTCTCAAGCACACAGGACCATTTAGAGCTATTGGAAAGTTTATCTGATAACTTAAGGTGGAGGCAGGCTAGCACTTCTCACTGACTACCAGTGTTTGAGCTAAGCTAATTAGCAGTGTGCGAGCTCACAGTCACAGTCGGAAGAATGGGATCTATTTTCTTGTCTGAAACTCTGGAGGGAGGCAAAAAACAAAAAG
>JAQLOL010000019.1:11497709-11522478 GCA_029783665.1 Naso thynnoides
AAAAGTGTGTTCAGACAGAAAGCGATGAACACGATGAACGCCACAAGACTGCAAACAAAGCCGATGTAAAGACGCAAAAGATGCAATGTCACTTTGGGTGACGCAAATATCGCGGAACACACGATGTGAATCGTGATGTGGCGTCCATCGCCTCCATAACCTCATCTTACAAAGTTGAAAATATTGAATCTTTTTGGCGACTTCCTGTGACGCTGTGCCACAACAGCCAATCACTGTTGATATTCTGCCGACGTTATTGATGTCTTGACGTTATGAACGTTGCCAGAAACTGCCGAACGGACATTGAATCAGACATGGTGGTTAAAAAGTCGTTCTGCGAGTGAATACACGGATCTGCACAACACGACTTCATACACCACAGGATTGTGTTACGAACACAGAGACGACGTCGTTTAGTTAAGATGATTAAATTGGCCGTAATTCATGAGAAAGTGACCAGACTCCCCTCCTCTGAACGAGCTAACGTAAGCAGACTGTGTACGTCACGCAAATGACCCAACTGAAGCCATGATCAAAAATATGAGCCAAATATGATCAGGCCGCACAAAACCGGCGTTTCTGGCGATAAACATCACTTCACTGCTTTCGGTCTGAACGCACCTTAAAAGACACACCACTGATCTCCATCTGCAGAAGGTCAGAGACTGAGTGTCACTGATGTGTTTGTGATGGATTTTAACAACCCTGGAGCCCAGTGGAACAAAGGAAGTGACATCAGCCTTTGACCCCCCAGTCAGTTCTTATTAGTGAGATCAGTTCATAGTCGATTTCTCCCTTTTCTTTAAAAAGAAATTTGACAAGAAGAAAAACAGAATGTGACCAGATGTATCCTATAATCACACGCTTTATTTTTAATAATGAAATGAATACATTCTTCTGCTCTTCATTATTCGATTTTTCACGTGCTTGGTGTAAAATCCTTCGTCTCCTGCCAGTTTCTCTCTGACTGTCCAGACGGTTTTCTGGGCTCAAATAAAACAATTTATACCAGACAGTGTTGTGTCAAAGCTCCCTGACTTGCCTCATCATGAAAACGGGAGCCCTGTGTCCTGCCTTCTCTTTTTCTTTCCCCGCTGTAGCTCGCACATGTCCCCACCCCCCATTTTCACAGTATGGACCTGCACAGACTGTGGGCAGCGATCCATATGGGACAATGGTGACTGCCAATGTAATGTGTCGCATCTTCAGAGAGCGAGAGAGAGAAAAGCAGCAAACAGAGGACACGCTTTCTCCCTGGTAGTTGGTGTAGAAAAGTAATTAGCGTTGTAATGTTTTCCTGTTTTGGCAATATTAGATTTCTCACTGAGAGGCAACAAACCACGATTATGAGAAGGAGGTGACAGACGAGATGATGAAAAGAGAGGCAAAGACAATGAGACGAGACGGCTGGGCCTGCATGAAGGAACTTACCCTGGCGCTCTTGGCAGATTCTTGACTGTTCAGGTACTCTGTCACCTAGGGCAGAAAGAAAAGTGCCATCAGCAACACATCACATCTCTGTGCTACACTCAGGAATTTTAAGAATTAAGCTGAATCAGTTCAATCCTTTCAACTTCTTCTGCCTCTGGAGACTTTTCTTTTACGTGCTTACGTGGAAATCTACAACTTGTCTTGCTAAAAGTTCACAATTTTTCAGAATGGCACTCGCTCAACTGCACAGCAATGGTGCATTATGAGGAACAGTGTTCTCTATATATCGACAGGATCAAGAGAATACACAAGACACAGAGTGCTTATGTCACCGCAGGGGATGAGGATCACAAAAACATGTGAAGGAAGCCCACAGAGCGCACGACGCTGCGTCACGGCTCGCTGTTTGGGGTCATTGCTTCATCTGCCTTGTGCAGGGCGTCACTTTGCGCTTCATGCAACAACTCACACAGCAAAGCCACTCGAGATGAGAGGCTCTCATACCCACTTGTGCCTGCTAGCCTCAGGCTAACACCTCGCTGGTTTGTAGGAGCAATTTATAAGCAAGTGCATTCACAGGACGCCTTAAGGGAGCTACGAGCTAAAAGGGGCTGAGCCCCGAGTTCTCCTGGAGGAACTCAGAGATCTATTGTAGTGAAGCAAACAGGCATGCTAGACTGTCAGAGTAAAGGGAATAACCGCAGTTATTTAGAGTATTTCTGATGTTTGTCAGTGCTATCGTTTATTATTATTACCATAATTTGTATGATTATTATTATCTAACTCAAGTAATTTTGAAAGAACAACACATATATTACATAATTTTCTTCCTCTCATATATAAAAAGTTGATTCATAAGCCATAAAAGAAACTCTTGCTCGATTTGCTGGGACAGCCTTACATTCTGCAGCCGTTTGCTTTCACAAGTTATCAGTTCATTTTTTGGCCTTTACGATCTCAGAAATGGTCTTCCTACATTTGAGATACAAAAAAGCTCTCAGGAGGGGTTGGTAGTTCATTCAGTCTTTTTCTGTCTTTAGTTATGCTGGATCTGTTACTGCCTTCACATGGGGTTGTGTTTGCCGTCGCGTGTTCACGAGAACGGACCAAATGAACGTCCCCCTCTTGTCGTACTCCCAACATTTGTTTGCTGAAGCTTTCAGAAATGGCGGAGCCTGTACAGGACCAAGAGCAGACAAGTTGTTAGTCTAGAAAGAAACTGTCAGCTTCGTCGCCTTGTCTCTTGTTCGTCTGCGTGCTGTTTTAACACAAAGTAATAACGTCACATTTCCACACAGACAGACAGGAGAAGAACATGCAATCTTTGGCGTCGATATTAACGTCGCCTAGCAACGCTGTTCTCATGCAGTCACCACTTGAATGCCGCTTAAAAGTCACAGGCCTTGTGCTCCGCCCACCACCCGTGCTTGTGCGAGGTTGACCGGTGAGAGAACAGCACCGATCAAGATGGCGAACAGTCAGCATTCGAGGAAACGTGACTGGACCTCAGACTGAAGCTCAAACACGTATGGAACGACAGACTATGGATGGGAACTGGTAGCTTTAAAACCCAATAACATAAATAAAATAAATAAAAATGAATACCAACACCACATGAAATTAAAATTCTACATGTTTTTCCGAGGATATGACTGAACGTCATTCTCCAAGAGGTCATTTACCGTTTTTATGCAGATCAATAGACATCTTTAGGTTTATAATTAGGCATTAAATTCTCTAATATTTGTTCAACACAGATGTAGTTAGTTTGCTTGGGGCCTCCTCAACATGAACTTAGTGAGAGTATAGGAAGGGTGCAAGAAGAGAGAAGAGGAAGCCAATGTGCAGTGTTGAGCATATTGACTGCTTCTGCTAGAACAGCCATTCAGACTCATTGAATGAACGAGTGATGAGTCATAGGGCAGGCATGGGGGGGGGGCAGAGAGACAGAGGCAGTGTTTGGTTAGATGGTCACAGTATAAGTGGATGTATGGACCTTGCAAAGCTCATGTGGCAGCTTGAGTGGATGCAGAGTAATCAAGCTCCACGCGAAGCCTTCAGCAAACACCCACACCACCCAGATCCTGTCTGTGATTGGTGGGAACATTGTTCTATAAGAAGAAAGCGTATACTTGTGAATCAGAGTGTATTTAGTTTGCTGGATTTAGATTAGTGGGGCAGACGTACAGGGAGACATTGGCAAACAAACAGCAGTATTCACTTTAAAGGAGAAGAGCCTTCGTGTTCTTCTAATGGATTAAAAATGTGGACCATGTTTTATAGCTTATTATAGCAGCAGATGAGCTGCTTTCACACTTAAACGCACACACACACGACCATGAATAGGGATGACAGATGTTAAAACTGTCGAGTGTGGACGGGGTTCTGGAGTTTAATTGCTTAGCTAGCTCGTGCACACAGGTTGATTTGATAGCTTCGCTGCACATGGCAGTGCCAAGATAACAGACCTGCAGCTGGACCGTTCGGCCGCTCTGTCTGAGGCAGCGCACGTGGGAGTGTGCGGCGGCTGCGCAAGTCGTTCATCAAAGCCAACTAAGGGAGAGGTTTTTAGGAAGGCGTCGGGATGTGGCATCGTGGTCCCATCAGGCAGATGCCACCATATGGAGGACCCGGTGACACTATTTCATGGACGCAAAAGGCCAGTGATGGAGCTATCAGTGCTCATCTCCGCTAGTACTTAACTTTAAGAGCCAACGGGAGACTCGAATGATATGAAAGAGCGGTTTTTAAATTGGCTCAAGCAATATTTGAACAGAGAAAGGAAAAACTACATTTGTGGTGTACACCAAAAGTATAAATCTGAGCTCAACTTTAAAAAGAAATAATATACAAATATACCCAGGCTTCACTTTAGCAAAACTCTACACAGCTGAGCGCCTGCATCCGAATGCAAAGCATTCTGTGAAGGATGTCAAGAGCACTACAGCACAATACGCACAGATGATTCGCTGCCATGCTGGAACTATCTCGGTGAGCTTCTTTGTGCTCCGGTCGGGAGGGCGCCTTTCCTGGCTCGTCCTCATCTTTCACTGTTCTGCTCACTTCAGCACGATCTAACACAACAGCCAATCAGCGAGGAGGCGACTGCCTTCGGAGTCTGAACGACTCCACGTATCCTGTCCCGGATCTTTCTTTCACAGCTTTTCTATTGGCTCCAGTGGGGAGGCATAATTGCTCATTTGCGACACAAACTGAAGCAAAACTCATCTGGAGACGACTTCAAGTGGCACAGAAATGGGATGTTTCTCGCAAAGGGAAGTGCAACGTTAAATACAGAGGTGGAGAATAGAAAAGTAGGTACGAGAGAAAAGAAATTCTGTTGGAGCAAAGCAAAGGAGAGACGCTTTAAGCTGATTATGTGTAGGAGAAGAATGTGAAACAACAAAAAGAGGATAATGAACGAGAGGACAGGGAGAAGAAAAAGGCGTGTTTGGAGGGGGTTTGGTGGCAGAAGGCAGCGGGTGACAGTGTGCTCGTCTGAATGACCCTACAGAGCTCCCATATGCCAGACAGATGCCATGTTTGGTGAGCAGTGGCTGTGGACACTGGCAGCAGCCGAGAGTTTGCTGTTGGGCTGAGGAGGATGCTGCTTGTGTGGGAGTGTCCCTGAATGTCCGCGATTCATTTTAAGCATCCATTTAAACTCTGCTCAGAGTCTGATATGCAACAAAACAACAATCAGAAAGTTTAACTGATTATAGAAGTCAATTTATTTCAATTTCACGCCAACAGATCACATTTGAGAGAACTGATTGCAAGATTTTGAAAAAAAAAACATCTGATGCTAAATAAAGGATTTGAAACTTGTGTTTGAGTTCATTTGAATGCATGCAGGTAGGCACAGACTTCATAGTCGCGGACTCGGCGGGAGACTTTGTGTACGCGTGATGCTTTTCGTCAGATGAACGACAGGTGGTGCAGGTCTGGTGTTTTGGCGTTAGTCAGTGTGTCTGCCGGGCTGTGAATCTGTCTGCCTGAGAGTGAGAGAGTGAGACCGTGTATTTCCCGTGCAAGCGGGCACATGCCATGCCCAGGTGGTGTTCTGGTAAGCATGGTGTGAAAGTGATGGATCTGAGTGAGAGCGAATGTGGCTTTCTGACAGGTTGCGCGCGTCTGGTGCGTAGGTGAGCTGCCGCTGAGGAAAAAAAGAAAAGAAAAAGCTAAGTGGAACCAGATTTTGGATGGAGTGCATATGAAAAGCAAGTGACTAATCAAAGTTTTAGCACCGCGTGTGCTCTCTTGGTGCACGGCTGCCTAAGATGGGATGTCAGGCGATGTAAAAACCACTCAAGTCGAAGGGGAACAATGAGGCTTGTCCTCCATGCATGTTGAGCTTTTCTCATTAACAGCAATGAGGATCAGACGCACAGCCTCTAAGACACTAGCAGTCACACTCAAAGAAGAGCCACTGACTCCCTTTTGTTTCTCCATCTCTGCTCTGGTCTTGTTCTCTGTATTGCTCTCTCATTCCTTATCACATCTTGTTTCGCTCTCACTCCGCCTGCCATCTCCGTCTCCCTTTGACTCAACTGAAAGCAGGAAAACTCTGCACAAGACAGGTCATCACAGCACTGTTTGCAGGAACATAATGGCTTTTATGTCTGTAACTCACACTGTTTCAAGTTGAGTGTACTTGGCAGAGCTGTGGCTCGTTGTCCTGAGAGACGTCCCTCATTCAACATGCCAGTGCATGAATACTGCATGGCAGGCAGAGAGGAGGCCGCAGCTTTGGGAAAGTCTCTGCAGACTTTTTAATGTAAAAGTGACTTGATAGGGAAAAGCTCGCCACATAAGCACCACAGCTAAGCGGGGAGAGAATGTGTGTGTGTGTGTGTGTGTGAGAGAAAGACAGAGAGAGAGAGAAAGAGAGACAGAGACAGAGAGAGAGGAGTCAGTTTGCTTGATTTTCGCTTTTTTTTTCTGTGTATGTTTAATGCAATATGTTCCCCAAAGCCCCCCTCAAAAATAATTCCATGAATTAACACAAAGAGTTAAAATTTTATTAATTTATCCCAAAATCTGGGTGAAAATGACGCTGTTCTTGTTGTTTTTTATTTCTTTATTTTCTCTTCATATCCCATTATTTGGAGAATTTCCTGCCTATGATGCAAGAGAACCTTAACGTAACAGGCTGCAATCGCTGTTGTATTTTGCAGAAAATAATTTCTAGAAGTACGTGGATATCGATTAGATTTAAAAATGAGATGACACTGGCCTCTATATGTACACACACACACACACACACACACACACATATATATAGATAGATAGATAGATAGATAGATAGAAATAGATAGATATATTTTTTAAAATATCTGTAATAAAGATGAGCCCTGTGTCATGTGTATAAATGTCATTGTCCCTATATGAGGTAAATTGGGAATACGCCGTGCTGCACACTGGTCCCCCCAGCATGGCTGTCGGAGTAGATCAGGCGTTCTGGCGGGAACGTGGCATGACAAGCCCACAAGCAAGAGTTCAACGAGTTAAGGAGGACGCACACATGTAAAACATGCGCACACATGCACACCACAAAAGCAAGGACTAACAACAGTCTCCAGTGCTCTCCCAGGGGGGGCCGGAACAAGAACAGGTCTTACATAAAGCACTAATGTATCATAAACACGTCACACACACGCACTTTCTTTCATATAGGCTGCGTCGAGAGTCTTCTCCAATATCTACTTTCTCTCTCACGGGAGGTCACACAACTCAAAAACAATCTAAGTTTGAACAGCATTGTGCCTCTGCTCCCATCCTGAGGATACAGTGTGTGTGTGTGTGTGTGTGTGTGTGTGTGTGTGTGTGTGTGTGTGTGTGTGTGCATCTGCAGAAGATGGAACAGCATTTGGGAAGTGGCGTGTGTCAGCTAGGACATGTCAAAAGGGCCCTCAGAGCAGCTGCAGCAGGGAGGCGAGTGTGTGTGTGCAAGCATGTGTGTTGTCATCCGGTGGGGAGCGATCATGCTGTCACACACACATGGAGGTCAGGTGTGTGTATGTGCGGGTTTGTGTGCATGTGGCCTGTGGTGTTTTTAGGGATGAGGTGGGCATTTTGTCAGTCGGTTGGTGGTCCGGATACGGGTAAAAATCATTTCTGTGTGACATGGTGAAGAATTTTGGGGTTGGCGTGGAGACAATGGATACTTACAGACACGAACTCAAACCCCTCCAACTGACCGATTTGACCAAAATCTCCTATTCTGATAACGATACATACAGCATTCTGAATAGAGTACTTGACAGATAAAAGGTGCTCATATTTGATTGTTTTCCCCTTTTACAACATCTGAGTGTGGGGTTTGTTTTGAGGACTCTGCTGTTGCACTTTTGTGGCTATCCGCAGACAGGATATTCAATTATGAGCGGTGTGAAGCGAGGCAGGAAGCTCTGGTCAACAGATCTTGCAAGAGTGTGTTGCTGGGACAGAGACAGGTCTGGAACAAAGTTAATTATCTTCTGATTTGTGTGTCTGAAAAATGACATTTTTGTGTCAGAATGTTCAGAAGACGTGTCTTGTGAAAATGAGTCCGGTATGTATCTTGGTGATGATGGAGCAGAAAAATTGGAGTAAAGAGTGAGTGGACTCAAGACTGCTTCCTGTCTCCTAAAGGGGCGGAGCTGTGGTGAAACCCATGTGACACCAATACAGGAAATGAACAATCGGTGAGAAGTCTTGCTCTCCATTAACCGTCTCTGGAGCTACTCAAGCCACAATATCACGTCCCAAAAAGTTTGACATGAAAGTCCTGCATTCACTAAACATGTAATTAAAGTATTTTTGTCAAAGTAACTGCAAGTCAAACAACTTGGTCTGTCATCTCACTGACCTCAACTCTGATAGATTATCACTTTTTGTAAATTTACACACAAAATAAAGCACCTAGAAACATGAAAATAATGGTGGACGGAGCTGTAGAGTGTTTAGTCTCATGTACTTCTAGTTTCTGTCAAAGAATCTTTACAATGACATGATGATGATGATGATGATGATGAAATCCCTCCAACCGAATGTGCTCATACCAGCAGTAGCTGCACATGTTTACTGTGTTTGCATTGTGGACTGATCCATGGTCATGTGTTTATTTTGTCATTACTGGCCAGCATTGTTATGAACCGTGTCCTGGAGAACATGAAAATACTGGCAGGCTGCTGGATGAGGGGACCCGCTGCCATCAGCACGAGTCTGTGAAATCTGCACGGATGAACGAGTCATGGCGCCAAATGTCTTGGACAGCCAAAGGCGATGAGTCCGTGCAGGCTCTGGGTCAGTTCAGAACAGAGCCGCCGAGGTTGGTGAGGAGACTTAAACACACCTGATATGGTTTGTTTAGAGCAAATTCCAAATGCAAAAAATTCGCCAGCAAAAGACTACAAAGCTAGATGTGCCAAAAGGGATTGGTACTAGTTTCCGAACTTATTCCAGATTCTGTAGGATCTCAGAAAATCTCAGTCTTGCTGGTTCCTGCAAACCTGGATGTGTCACTTCTGCCTGCTGCCAGCAGAGGTCACTGCATACATGAAGAACTGGTTTTTGGAAACAGTTGTTCAATGTGTGTAAGGGCAGGCTGTTTGAAGCCAAAAGTTTACAATCAGCCATGTAGTTATTTCACAATAACTGACGATTCACATAGCTTTACTAAAATTTTCCTAGATAAAAAAAAAGAGAAATCTTGTAATTAAAAACAGAAAGGTCAAGCAGCACCTTGCAAAAATCTTTAATTATTTCTGTAACTCTGAACACATACAGATTATAAAACACACACAGATTTTAGAGAGCGGTCCTGACCTACTTTAAAGGAAAAGTGTGTTGAGACAACATATGTTGTGATCTGGTGTTGTAAAACTGACTTGACTCGGTAATTCTAAGGTCTAGTATAAAGTCATACAGCCATGCTTGACATAACCTGATTAGCGATGGAAGATTCAGTTTCTGACATAAATAACTTTTTAAACATGACAATACAGCACCACAAATTAAAGTTAGAGTAGATAACTTCTGCAAACATGCTAACAAGCTAGCGTTAGCTGTAGCATGAAACTTGTTAGGAAGCAGATCCACTGCAGTCTTTTGTCCGGCTCGCGGTTTATTTCGTTTGTTGTCTCTCTTTCTTTTAAGTCCAGTTTGAACTGAGACCAAACGGTTGCAGGGAAAGTTGCAGCAGAGTAAACTGGTCCATCTCAGCTTGAGCTCGAGCTGACTGACGGTGTGACTCACAGACACTCTGTTGTTGGCAGAGGCGAGACAGAGCACGGTGAGCTAATCAGCTCGCACCAACATCATCTGTTGCTAAGAAGCACAGTGTAGACCAGCCAATCAGAACAGAGAGTAAAGAGGGCGTCACTGATTTTTTATTTTTCTGCCAAACCCTCGTCCCCATGGCAAAGAAAATATCATGGTAAAATGTCCACAGTGCCTCATCTCACAAAGCAGTTTTTTGCTCAAACGCTGTTCAGTTGTACTTTACTGTGAGGTATTTTAATATCTTGTAGATCAAAGCAAAGCGATAAAGGAGCAACCATGACCTTAAATAAAGTCTGCAGGCTGGATTCAAGTGCAGAGCGTGGGTGGTGTCAGTGGGAATCAAACCCATAACCCTGCCAAGATACACACACACACACACACACACACACACAGGACATAGGACAATGTAAAAATTTCATGTCACGATTATCCTTTCCAAAATAACCGTGATTATCGCTATTATCCTGATAATCAACCAAATATTCTTGAGAATCTTAAATAAGTAATTATAAATATTAAGGTCTCTCACACAAATAACGGATAAATAAACCGTGGTAACCTCATCTCCCTGTCATTAACTTTTAGTTTTCAATGTTATATAGTAGAGGTGTAGTTATATTGTATTTCTTATTTACCATCAAAAACGGCATATGAGCCGTACCAGCAGGCTGTTTGTGAGGTGTCTCCCAGAGGGAAAAATACTTTTGCCATGGCCAATTATTAATAATAAAGAGGGTAAACAAGTTATTTCAACACCACTTCAATTTATTTTCATTTAAAACACATTCAAAACACGCATTAAACAAGAAGAGCATAGCTCTCTCACTTCAAAAATAACACAAATGTTTATTTTAACAACTCAAACTCAATCCAAACAGTTTTTCAGTGCGTTCAGCAAAGTCCACGACGTGCAGTTTCTGTGCAGCTCTGTCTCGTAGCTTCCATCTGCTGTTGCCATGTCGAGTTTGCGGTCCTGCTGGGCGGTAGTTCAGCTCAGCCTGGGGTAACGCTGGTCGTTGTGACTGTGACGGTGTCGGCTACACTGGTGGACATGATGGAGCATGTCTGTGATAAAGCTTTAGCTCGATTATTGCGCCATCTTTTGGGTAAAATACAGTAATACAATAAATGTGCATTTTATACTGGTTTTTAGGACACATTTGACTTTTAAGATGACAAAAAAAAATATCAAAAGTTTGTCTTGTACACCGCATTTTACTGTGACTTTTGAGGTTTTTTGAGATGGATAGAATGTGCTAACCAAGCCTCCGTCCATGGTGACCGATTTGGACAATTCAAAAGGAGTCAGGAGACTAATTTAGGACTGTAAATCAGTTAGACTGCTTTTTCAAGTCATTCATGTTTTTTTTTTCCACATGATCATCCTGATAATAAAAATTCACCACAATAAAATTATTTTAAATCTTTTTTATCCCGATCCAGGGCAATATCGATTATTGTCCCATCCCTAACACACACACACACACATTTTGTAGACGGCAGGTGTAATTATAGTCTGGGGGCAAAAAATCGTCTCACCGGTGGAGTTAAAATAAAGAGAACCAGTTGTTCATGTTGCTGTCATGTTGTCAAGCTGTGAGGATAACTCGTGTATTTGTCATTACTCTAATACCTGAAATGTGGTTGTTCAGTTTTATAGTTTTTCTCCGTCACTGAGGAGTGACACAGTGCCTGTTTCAGTTTGATTCATGTCATTTGTTACAATAAATTCTGATGTTGACAAGTTTCCAGTTACTTATTCCTCATGTGCCGGTAGTCACAAAAACACATGAGACTCAGGTGCTGATGTAACTTGGCTACTCGCTCACGAAAGTCATTGCTTGCACCTGCTGCGTGCACATTACTGTGCAGCGCTTGATTTGCATGCAACAGGGACAGTTCTTGGAAGTGTTTGATTGCATCTCTGACAGTAAATGCTATATATGGAGCCTCTGGGCTCAAATCGCAGCTGGGACAGTGTCTTTCTGTGTGGAGTTTGCATGTCGTGCATGTTCCCTCAATCTAAAACATGTATGTCAGGTTATAATTGCTCGACGAAGGCATTTAGATAAGTTAAAATGCGGAGAACACATTTCACTACATTTTACTGAACATAAGTGATTGTCACACAGATTCTCTTCTAGGTGACTTGTTACAGGTTTTTTTTTTTTTGTTGTTGTTGCTTACAAGCTAAAATTAAAAAGTAATACAGATTTTTAAACCTGACACACAAGGAGCAAACTGTCAGCCCAGGTTCGCACAACTATACGCACATTCTCAGCCTCACACTTTTTGCAAAACACTTCACACACTTCTCTGCATTAGACACATTATTTAAAACTGAAACACTCTGTGTGTGTTAATGGCTGAAACACCACACTCAGTTAGTGATCACCTGAACTCACAATGCACAGGTGAAGACACGTGTAACCAATCAGATCACACAGAAATCAAAACTTCATCATTAATAATCAGGTTTGTTCTTTGGTGCACGCAATGATGGAGGACAATACTGGAGGAAAAATTAGAGGAAGAAGTTTTTGAGTAAGAGGAGGATGAGCAAGAGGAGAAACTGGAGAAAGAAGAGGGGTGGAAGGTTAAAAAGGGGTATGCATCTTCGTCATTTTGCTCAGAGGGATGGCATCCCTCAAGTCACCTACTGGTCCTCCTGCACAGTTGTTCCCAGCTTGTGACATAGCAATTATTTCAATTTAGTCTGACCTCAGTGGGTGCAAAATGTTTGTTTTTAGCTAGTCTAACACTCCTGCCTCTGACATCCCCCTGCTCTGCTCTAAAATCTAGAGATAACAGACTGCATCTACCAGTGCATTGGAGTTTTGATACTTGAGGTACTTAAAGTGACTACAAAGAAATTTTATTTTGTTGATTCTAGCGGCTCGTCTGGACTAAAGAGGTAGTGACACAAGCGCCTTCTGTCCTAAAGATCTTTAGTGGCACGTGCCAGGCAGGCGTAACACTGGCAACGCGTGTGTTTGTTTTGGAAGAGAGTGAAAGAGAGACCGCAGGATGGATCAAGATGAGGTAATATGTTTATATGTGACTGAGAAATAAGTTATAAGCCAGTTGTATGGAAGTAATGTCCCCCGAGACCTGTTACCTCTGTCTTCTGTAGGCTAACGTTACACAGCCATTTGTATGAACGTTACACACTAAGGTGCAAACCAACAGCCGTAGGCAGAGAATATAACTACGCTATCGTCATTGCACAGAAAAACAAAATTGATTAAAAAAAACAAAAAAACAAAAAAAATCGTCTCATCTGAGTTCGTAGGAATTCAGACTTGATCACGGGCATTAATAGTCACAACATAAAAACAACGTCTTTTCACTGAGGGTCTCATTTGCTGTTAATCATCAGAGGAATCATGAGACTGTTTCATAAATACTTAAAAGTTTCTTCTAGTCACTTTAAAAGGAAAACTGCACTTTTTTTAGCCTATTCATCCAAATTCCTGATGTAAGACAAGAACATAGTTGCCTTTCCCTTCTCTGTGCATTCAGTGGGTCACTAGATAATCGCCGCGTGCCAGCAGTTTTGCACATTCAAGGGAAGTAATTGAGAGACGCCTTTACCACCGTCTAAAGCCCTCGTCAATACAACCAGAAATCTCCAACGCGCTCCACCTACATTTTGTGACCTGATATTCACCACACTATAGAGACATTGTCATTGGCAAAAAATACAGAGGAACTAGTTGTCTGGGTGTAGTGACACAGCGGCTCGTGCACAACGCAGTTATGTACGACCAAATAAAATTAACCAATTTCATGGCGTGATGAATTTGCGAGTCACCACATGGTCATATCACGTCCGTACGGTGACTTGCACATTCAGTACGCTATATTTTTCGGAGCATAACTGTGCTGTGTCCAAGACAATGTGTCACTGCAACTACTTCTTTGATAATTTCACCCACAATGGCAAACTGTCTATGGCTTGGTGCAGGCTGCAACATGTAGATGCACGATCCAGCGTGACCGTGTTGGATATTTTTGGATGTGTTTCAGAGGCTTTAAATGGCAGTGAAGGCGTCTCCAAATTACTTCCATTGAATGTGCAAAACTGCTGGCGCTGGGCGGGCACGACCGCACAGAGAAGGGAAAGGCATCTATGTTCTCGTCTTACGTCGAGACTTTGGATGAATAGGCTAAATTTCCCCTAAAAGTGAAGTTTTTCTTTAACTCTGCCCACTGTTCAACCTTACCTGGCATTCTTCCCCCTTCAGAGCAACTTTGCCAACGAGTAAATGATCAAACAAAAAATTTCCTCTCAGAGCTAATTAAGGAGTGCACAGAGTTGATTGATTGATTGATTGATTGAATTCCAGCCGCATGTTCTTTAACACGAGAGATCGTCACAAAGACTCACTCGGCTGCATGTTGGAAATGCTAATCATCAGTTGGTATTAATGAAAGTATTTTTCCACTTCAGCACCCTCTCCAGGGTTGACAGTTGACGTGTAAACAAAGCACCGTGGCGTGGAGCTGACATGTCACGTTGGCTGCATGGCGGCGGTGACAGAGGCCTGGCCGAGCCCGTTTACCACATCTCTCATTACTCTGCATTGTCTGTCCTCCCTGCCCTCCACTTTAACTGTCACTCACTGACAAACGCCTGAGGAAGGGGATGACTGCTGCGCTCACCTGCCCACGCTGCCTTATAACACACACACACACACACACACACACACACACAACACATACTTGTAGGTACACTCACACAAATATGTATGGTTTATGATAACTCCTTCCTCTGACAGGCACTTTCTAATGACAATAAGTTTGTTAGAAACAATTTCCACAGGAAAACACGATGGTGGCCAAACTCAACCTGTGATGTTTCCTGTGCTGCCAAATTCTAATTTAGCGAGAACTCTTCTGACCACGCCTGCAGTTACAGAAAAGAAAAAGCAGCAAAGTTCAGCAGCAGTCTTTGGAAATCAGGAAATTCTCCAAGTAAGGAAAAAAGACATAAAGTTTGTAAAATAAATAAATAAAATAAATAAAAAAAGCACCATTCATTATCTGGTGGAGGATACTAAAATCTTTAGTATTTGCAATGAATCAGAAATATCCCAGGAAATCAGAAAGTAACTTTTTTTTGCCATTCAGCCAATAGAAACACAGGCAGTTGTACACTGATGTTGTTTGTTTTTTACTAGATGCTGTTATTGTCACATAATTCCACAGTTCCTTTGACTCTTCCTGAAATGCTGAACTGACGAGTGTGCCTGTAAATAAAAATGCTTATGGCTTCAGTAACCAGAAGACATAAAATACAGTTAGTCAGCTGCTGATGATAGCATAACTTGTTTTGTCGACTGCTTCTCTCTGTGACTTCGCAGTCACACATGCCCGAGGTGCAAGAATGCAGAGTGATTTGTTAGATTCTCGTTATTTTCATGCAGAATTTGGCTCTAATCTGTGGTTCTGCATTAAAGTAGCTGAATGATTGAGTTGCATAGTTTTAGTTTTAGTGGCAGTTTCTCTCTGAATTACACAATGCCTGTAGGTGTTCTGACAAAATTCAGACAATTTAGAATTATTTTACTTCTGACATTTACACAAATCATTTCCAGTTCATCAGCTGACTGACTTTTAAAATAAAACATTTCCAAAACATGTGCTTTTATGTGCAAAATGAAAGAAGGGATTTTTTCTGCGTTCAGATGGATGTTGTTATAATTTCTCAACATACTGCACTTGTGAAGGTATGTAGATATACTGCGAAATATTTGGAATTATTTTACCATTATGAGAGGAAATCCAAAAGCAAACATCCTTTAAAGTCAGTCACCATGCAAATGCCAGTGACAGCATTCAGTAATTACTTAACTTAGAGCTGCATTCATGAGAATTTCGTGCTAAATAATTTAGACCATCAAAAATTATTTGGCGACTGACATTTGTAGTAAATGCAAACATTCCTTTCAAAGACAGTTACAAAAATCCAGTCGTAGACCAGTAGGGTAGACCAGTGAGAAGAGCTCAGACAAAGCAAGAAGTACAGAAAACTCTTGTGAGACAACCAAACTGTTGGAGAGTAAAAAGATATTTGAGCAAGAGGTTTTCAGAGTCTTAAAATCAGTCAACATGAAAAAAAAGAAAACGGCGTTGTTGGGAACCCCTGAGCTCAGTTACCAGCTTAACTACAGACACAGAGTTTCGCTTTACGTTAAAATGGAGCGACAACATGCATGCAAAGTTTACCAGCACTCACAGGAATGCCTTTGTAAATTTCTTACCATATCACATTTGTAGAAACATGTGTCACACGCACACACTTGACAGGGAAAAGGAGTTTGTTAATAATAATGATATTTCCCATGAGTGTTCATTGGCAGTAATTACAGCCCTCAGTGAAGCCGTCTTTCAGCAAGATGCAGGAGGAATGCGGGGAATGCAGTTTTCTGACGGTTGAGCTGGATATGAGCTCCAGCTTTCATCGCTCCTTCGCTGAACTTATAAGGACAAACAAGTCCATTCGGTCATCTGAGCTAACTGTGATCGTTTTGGGGCTTGGCTGGCGTCAGCGCCGTAGCTCGTCGCTTGTTTGTTATGGCTGGCGAACCAGCAATGAGGGGATTATGAATATTTTCTTTACCTTCGAGCGCCACAACAACAACCCAGACAGCTGAGAGGAAACGTGATTGCATCGAAGCGACGGTGCTCTTGCCGATGTGGCAAATGCTGTGTGTTCTGTGGAAACAAGAGGCATTGTGGGAGCATCTCCTGACCTCCAGTTGAACCTTGTGTAGGTGATCTTACCTGTGACGGTCGGTTATCGCCTCCTCCTTGCAGGACTCAGATAGCAGTAACAGGAATGAGACCGGCCTGGTGTCTTCACTGTCTTCCTCTTCGCCCCTATGAACCCAACACCCGTCCGCCATTTTGGTGCCTCTCTACAGAGTCACGCTGAACCTGCAGTATCTGGACCTGGAGACGGTTGGCTTTGTTCATACGCTCCGCGAGGCCGCTCTGCAGGCCGCATCAGTCGATCCGTATCTCAGTGAAGGCGACATGCACGCAGTTGCATTCCAGTGGGGATTTGCAGGGTGGATCGGAGAAACTCATCTAAACCAAGGATTAAAACTCAAAGCCTGTTCAGATGCACCGATAGCAACCGCTGGCTACTCCCCTTTACTGTTGTATTTCATGGGAATGAGGGTCAGATCTGCTCATGGCAACAAACACGGGCCCGCACTTTGCAGAAACACATTAGTCACTAACGTTTTGGAATCAAAAACCTCCCCCAAAACAAAACTCATCTATGGGCTCCTCTGTGAAGCTTGACACCCGTCACTCGGCTCTGAAACCTTGTCAGAGCGCCAACACTTGGCAGCCCTCTGGGATAATTAAGACTGGTCACGCCCCACAACCCCCCTGTTCACCGTTCCCTCTTATCCCCCTCCCCACGCTCCCTGGCAACAGTATCAGCTCCGTCGCCGCTTCTTCCACTTCTCCTGCCAATCACACTTACTCCACCATCTGCCTGCAATGGCACTGATAGAAAACGCCCTAAAGTGCTGGTGCAGAGCCAGAGCCGGCTGTCTATACGCTGATTAATGGTGAAGACGGAGGAATGAAAGTGTCGAGTCCTCCTCTTTCAGGAGGCCGAAGAGTTGCTTCCTCTCCTCAGAGTGTGACATGAAAGCAGTTTGGCCTCAGATGAACATAACAATGTGAGGAATTCTCAGTCTGTCACCTCAGATCACATTGCTGTGTCTGTCGGGGTCAAACCGCCGCAGCTCAAACTTCACTAGAATCTGTCTACTACCACCACTACTTTCTCCTCCTGATTATTCTGTAGTAAAGTTAATATCTTCTCGGATAACAAAACCATATTTTTTCTCTATGCAGGTTGTAATTACACTTATTCTTTCTATCTCATTGAAAAAGTCTTGATCAGTCCTAGTGCTTCGCCCATCACCTCTGCTTGTGTGAGGATGGAGAGCTCTGTGCAACAAGGTGGCTAACTAGATGAAACACCGGGGAAATTCAACCACAGGCTCCGTATGTGAGATTCAGACTGAAGTTCAAACACATATTGAATTCAGATGGGTCTGTTTGGAAAAAAAATGGCAACTAGCAGAAGTAACAGAGTGGTAAGTGTAGTTAGCATCTTTTATAATGTTGTTTGTTAGCTTTTTTAGCTTGTAACTGGCTAACAGGCTCTCACTTTCTGTAATGACATGTCTGCTCTGCACTAAAGTTATATAAAAGTAATACATATGTCTAGTAAGAAGTATACGTCTAGTTTACAGCTGGTCCCGTTTGGTGAATGTGTTTTTTTTGGGGCCAATCTGTTTTAGTGATAGAGGTAATGTGTAACATGAGCATGTTTGGATATTAGTAGTTGTTATGAGGTAGTCTTAGTAGTCAATCAAGATATAATAAGATGAGTAATATAGTCGTGCTTCTTGGAACAATTGGGCGTTTGCATTATGTGGCGCAGTGAGAGGGATGAAGACTTCTGTAGGCCTGTTATCTTTTTTTAAAATTTTCATGGATGAGGCTAAATTATAGACCACACAGTGCTTAGCTACTTCTGAGTGCATTTCCAGATGTTTTTAAATAAAGCCAATAACATCTCATTGGAAACAAATCTAAAATGTTGATAAATGTAATCATATTCTGAGTGAAGTTTTACAGAGAAAGGTTCAGTGTCAGATCTCCTCTGTCCTCTTGCTGCTGTTAGAGGAGGGGCTGGTTGTCTCAGTCAGCAGCAGGGCACAAGAGTTCGTGAGCTTTTAGATTCGTGGAAAGCTAAGCTAAACGGTTAAACAGCACGCAGACAGCTTCCTATTTGAGCTAGTTTGTAACAACGAGCTGTTAGCTGCAGAGCTAGCGTGCTGTGCTTGTGACTGTCTAAAATCTGATCCGCAGAGATCGTCTCCTCTCAAATATAAACAGACACCTCATTGGATCGGTAAACACAATTTGAGTCCACATCAAGGACAATAGTTCACCAGCATAATTTTATCAACCGTCAGGACATCATACAGAATGAGTGCTGGACTTTCTACTAAAAAACATGACAAGATTATGGTGCCCGTTCTGTCGATATATGTGTAAAGACACTTAAGTCTTCCAAAGTGAGCACCATGGGCTGCTTGGTTCAGAAAATGCAGCTGTAAATGATTACTTAACCCAAATTAAACAAAACCTTCTCAGTTGCTGCCAAATGTTCACTTTTGTACAGCCTATTATTTGTCCTCTGTCACTTTAGCCTGTCTAATCCTGCCCGCCCCCCCTCCCATCCTGTCTTCATGTCAGTTTTTTGGGTGACTGCCTCGCCCACCTTTCTTCTACCCTGTCTACGAACTTTTCAACCCTTCAACTCTGCCCCCGTCCTTGGGGACAGAAGGCTGAGACCCTAGGGGCTTCATGTCTTTCCTGTCTGCGTGTGACCTTTAGAAGGCCATCGTCTGACATTCGCACCGACACACCCACACCATCGTGTCACCTCTTGTCTGGCTGCAGGTCCTGCGGCCATGTTGGATATACCTAGACGAAGGAGAGGGAGACTGACGAGGCCATTGGCAGATGTGTCATTGACGAGTATGCACACAGAGAAGAAGCAGAGAAGAGTTCAACCATCTGTCGATTGAAAATATGCATTCCAGGCACGTGCACCAACACGACATATGTCATCCTGTGGACACCTTCGACTCAGACACTAGTATGGACTAGTTGTACTGGTATAACATCTGCATGAATATGGGAATTCTGGGAACGAGGGCCTGAGAAAAAAAAAAGCAAGCTGCGTGTACCTGGAGCTCAATGTTCTACTTACAAGCAGAATAAAAGTATCTCATGCAAACAGGCCCTTTCATAAAATTATTCAATTGCTTTGAAATAGCTTCCAGTGAGCAATGAATAATGATCGAATTGTTTGAGGCACGTGCAAACTTGTCAAATGTTGGCCTGTGATGAAGCACTGAATTTGTCCGGATTATTCCGTGTTGGGATCAGACAGAACAGGTCACCTGGTGTCATTTTGTCGACGAAATCACTGAATGTTTTACCTGTGTTATTGTGCGCCAAACATTGAAGGACAAATACATGACAGACAATAAACTTGTCTTCAAATTACCAAACTACACAACTAAGTGTGATGTAAACAGAATCAACTTCACTGCTTTTGAACCTGTTCAGCCTCCTTTACTGCAGTGGAATGGAATGAGGGGGAAAGATTTTATAAGAAAACTTTAATCTGGATGTTAATTTTTTGGTTGCGTTAGAAACTTTATTCCAAAACTCCATCAACATTCACTACGCTTACGTGGTTGCCAATATTCTAATATTAACCTGATTAAGAAAATACTTCGAATAAAACTGCCATGTAAACAGCATTTTCTGATTACCTTACTCTGAATATGGACAGAGTAAGCAACAATTGAATTAAGACGTGTTATTGTACACATGTATACACTTTAATCGCTCTATGTTGTTGTTGTTTTGTGACAGCATAAGGTCAACAGTTGGAATATTGCAGCCCATGTAAACACAGACATTGGCCACAAACAAAACAATAGTAAAAGCAGTAAACTGGGAGAGCTGCAGTTCAACAAGCCTATTAGAAAAAGATTAAGTTCTATATTCCACAAACATATCACGCTGCTACAAATGGAATGTTGAGAGGGAGTGTCTGCGTTTGAAGAACTATTTAACTGCAAACTGGTCAGTTTTTGTTTCTCTGTGCGAAACTATTTCATCACGTGACATCGTCTGTGTCTGGGCCCAAAAGTTGCACTTGAACACAACACAAGACGTAGTGATGTAGTGATGAGGTGACATTTGCCATCATTTTCACACACCTTTTACTCACCAATTAATGGTTTCGTAATATGGGTACTTCTAATCAACAAAAAAGCACAAAAGGAAAAGAAGAAGAAGAAGAAGTCTCTGTATGTAACCCGTCCATGAGAGCAGCGGGCAGCCACTGCATGGCCTGGGGACCAACTCCAGCTTTAAGAGAGCTATGGTCAAGGGCCCTGACCGGAGCACCCTGAGAAAACCCACGCAAACACGCAAAGCCCACACATAGAGGCTCAGTCCCAGTGGGGAATCGAATCCTGGATCTTCTTGACGTGAGGAGCCACCATGCTGCCAAAAAATTCAAAGTCCTTCGAGCCGGAATCGAACCAGCGACCTAAGGATTCCTGCATATACCTCTACAGTCCTCCGCTCTACCAGCTGAGCTATCGAAGGGACATGGGAAACATTTAAATTTCAAATAATATAGATACACTGTATGTATAAAAACTGACCTGATCAACAAACCAGGACAGCAGAGCAACACAGGAAGCAGGAAATACAATACTGAGGAACAAAAGCAAACAATCCGACAAAAAACACAGAATTATGTATACTAGGAAAAGGTAATAATGGACAGATAATACTAATCAACAACCAAGAGAGATTTGAACTGATATTACAACAGCAATATGACCTGTGATATAAGAGGGAGTGGTCATTTTCACATCATTATTCTCATTTTTATTGAAAAATAACAAAATGATTAAGGTGTAATTTTTGCAGGGACCTGTAATACTACTACTACTACTACTAATAATAATAATAATGATTTATATAGGATCTTTCAAGGGATTCATGTTTCAAGTACTTTATATGCCATGTGCTCCTGTACACATACAAGGCAAAGTAGAGTAAGAACAAATATAACAAGATAAACAACAATGCATAACAAGGCTACAACACCAACAACACACAAAGTCAGCTAAAAGGCAAATAAGAAGATAAATGAGAGCAGAAAAGGTCAAGTTGAACAGTTGAGTTTTCAGGCCCTTTTACAAAATGTCCCAGAAGGGGCACAGCAAGATGTTTTCTGAAGTCTGTAGAATATAATGTGTAGGCCAGGGCAGCACACAATATTCAAATTGAAATGGTATTTTGACATAAACATTTCTCCTTTACTAATGTTTTACCCCCAGTGATTTAAAATTTGCATTAGGTTGTACTGCAACTTCAATTCAATCTCGATTAATTGTGCGATTCTGCCTGTCTTCTTTCACTTTGTTTCTCCTCTTGTGTGCTGATTCGCTCAGCTGAACAGCCAATCAGAGTGGCATTTGCCACGGGCTGATAGGCCCTGCCGCTGATTCATCAAGCTCAGTTGAGTGAAAAGCTGCCGACAAAGGCCGACTAGTGCTGATTGTGCACGACACATTGCGTAAAACTAGGGCCACAGTGTGTCAAAGTGTGTCTTGCTTTCTCAGCATTACTTTTGGATCACCTCATGCCCTCTAGTGAGATATGTCATTATACAGTAAGTGATATGAATGGGTACTGGCAACAACAGTGTGCAAAGAGTTTTTACAGCCTCGGTTCCATACATTTCATTTTGGTTTTATGTACCAAAGTTTTGAGATATAACCTTCAGAATGCCGAGGACTAGCAGCTTCACCACAGAAGTAACAATACGCCTCAATACAGAAGCGTCTCTAATTTTTCTGTAGTGAAGCTGCTGCTCCTCAGTATTTCAATCTGACCGTCTTGCATTCAAAATGGGACCATTGTTCATTACTTAATCCTCAATGTCCCTTTTACAAGGGTGTTTTATAACATGTGGATCAAGAATAAAGAAGAGTACAAAACTGTTTCAAGATGACTTTCTCTGAGATTTTTAATACGGAAGCATATCGCTGCCATGCCATAAAAATAAAAATGTATCAGTATCACAATTTAACATGATAATTTCTTGTTGTAACAATATACTTACCAAGTTATAACGTGAGACTTTTCTCAGTATAACAATATACTATTTATATTGTTAAAACGTGAAACATATCATGATATAACATGACAATTTCTTGTCATAACGATATACTTATCACCTTTTAACATGATAATTTCTTGTTATAACAATGTACTTATCAAATCATAACATAAGTTTCTTGTTATAACAGTGTTATAACAAGAAACTTATCATGTTAAAATGTGATAATTTTTTGATGTGACAAAAAATTATCATGCTATAATGTGATATGTCTCACGTTTTAATAATATAAATATTACATTGTTAAAATGAGAAAAGTTTCACATCATAATGTGATAAGTTTTAAGTTTTTACAATATAAATAGTATATTGTAACAATAAAAGTTTCACATTGTAACATGGTAAGTTTGAATACTAGTATACTAACAAAATATCACATTATAAAATGAAACTTTTATCGTTTTAACAATAAACTTATCGTGTTAAAGCGTGATACTGATTCTATTTTTATTTCTATGGTGTGACAGCAATAAGCTTCCGTACTTCTGTGAGGGTCAATCCACGGTTACCTTCACCTGATAGGTCACATGTTTCAGTCTGTTCTCAGGGAATCTGAGGCAGTCTGCTGAATTGTGGTGGTGTGTGTCAGTGGCGAGGCCTGGCGCCGCTCTGTCCGCCAAACGCCACGTCACCTCCTCAGGCTCCTCGCTCCTTTATGCCGCTTTTTATTTCCCCTTTCTTCTCTCCAAAAAAAAAAAAAAAGGAACCAAAGCCCCGAGGGGCTAAAACACACAGAGAGAAAGAGCGAGAGTAAAGGATTGATGAGAAGAAATGAGAGATAATGAGCGGGAGGGAGAGAGATGGAAAAGAGAAGATAGAAAGGTGGTGTAATATAAAACTTGGAATTACTGTGACGCATATTGGGGTTAGATGTCAGGAGAGCAGCAACACGGCAGCCAGCAAGAGTGTTTTATAGACCTACTGTTTACAGAGATCTTCTGTCAACTCATTTATACAAACCGTGTCAAATAGGTGTTCAGCTACCAATTTTTCTTAGTTTGCTTTTGTCATGCAAGGTTGACAGTTTGAGTGTTTTTGGCCACCAAAAGCAAGCAGATTCCAACATGGCCTAATGTGCCTAACATGCATGTTTTAACGGTGGGAGGAAGCAGGAGAAACCAACAGGAACACGGTGAGAACATGCAAACTCCACACAGAAAGGTCCTACCCCAGCTGGGTATCGAACCCACGACCTTGTTGATGTTAGATGAGCGGACCTGGCTTTGAACCCAGGACCCTCCTGTTGTAACACTGCCAATGCTGCGTTTCATTCATCTCAGAAGTCGGAATTCGGAGCTGGGAGTAACGTCAAAACCAAACTGACCCCTTCAAGTAATAAGGAGCCATTGTTAGCTTTTGTTGTTGTTAGCACTGTTAGCTACCAGCCAGTAACAACACACTGTGTGATAGTTTTTGCGTGCAAAAGCAGCAAAAACAACACAAGATAGAAGTTGAACAATACTGTCAGTTTGACGGATTTAAAGACACAAAAAGAAGACGTACT
The DNA here is from genome assembly GCA_029783665.1 of Naso thynnoides. Classification (NCBI taxonomy): domain Eukaryota; kingdom Metazoa; phylum Chordata; class Actinopteri; order Acanthuriformes; family Acanthuridae; genus Naso; species Naso thynnoides. The sequence continues at coordinate 11,521,733 of JAQLOL010000019.1, forward strand.
GGCTAAAAAACAGAGTAATGTTAAGCTTTCTCATGGTTAATATACAAATGTTGGCCATGTTGGATTTTTGATCTCACGCTTACTGAAGTGCCTCCGAGTTGCCGAGTTAGAGTTCCAACTTCATGGGGCGTTCCTGATGACGTATCTGGCTGTCAACTCGGAAATTCCGACTTCCGAGAACAAATGGAATGCACCAAAACTACCATGCTGCCCTAGTGTGTGTGTGTGCATGTGTGTGTGTGTGTTGATAACTGAAGTGAGGGAATATACAGTTTGTATGCACATTCTTTAAATTCATAAGCAAAATAAACAAACATTGATGATCGTTTTGGAGCACTGATCACACGACCCTCCTTAATATTTGCTATGTGTTCTTCTTTTAAAGCCCTTTATCACAACGCAATGCAAAAACGAGAGAGAAAAAAGAAAAAAAAAGAAAAACGGACAAAAACAACAACAGAAGCAACCGAAGTGCACAAGGAAAAACTGTAGAAGATGTACAAAACATTGGTAGGATTTGTTTCACACATGGCAGATGTTATAAATCACAATCGTAACTACACAACTCTGTTTTCCCAAGTAAACCTTCCATCTTAGTTTTTGTCTTAGTATTTTATAAAGGCCAGCAAATCTATTCATGTTTGGCATCGAAATTTGATCTGTTATACCACCAAGGAATCAACTGAACCTGAGAGTCACATTATCAGGGGTGAAGTACTGAGATCCTTTACACAAGTAAAAGTGTT
>JAQLOL010000019.1:11531265-11560233 GCA_029783665.1 Naso thynnoides
TGTCCTTATGGTCTGCGATGTGCTTCTTGGTAATGTCATACGAGCTGATTAGCTCACCGTGCTCTGACTCGCCTCTGCCAACAACAGAGTGTCTGCAAGTCACACTGTCAATCTGAGACGGACCAGTTTACTGGGCTGCAACTTTGCCTGCAACCGTTTGGTCTCAGTTCAAACTGGACTTAAAAGAGAGAGAGACAACAAACATAATAAAGCGTGAGCCAGAGCAAACAGCTGCAGAGGATTTGCTTTCCAACAAGTTTCATTGGCTTGTTAGCTCTTTTGCAGAAGTAATCTACTGCGGCTTAAATACAAACACTACATCTAAAAAGATAAAATTAGTTGAAAAAAAAATTAAGCGTCTTTTCAGGTAGACAACATCTAGACCAGAGTTTACTTACAGTTCCTCAAATAAAAGAATTTAAACATTTTCAGTATAAAACAAAATCTTGAATTTTGCAGAGTTGTCCCATTTCAACAGTCTTGTTTGGCCTCAGGGTTTTTCTTTTTACAGAAAAACAAAATATACAACAAATGTCTACATCAGTGTCACGTATTTGGTTGAACTGTTTTCTTGCAGTATCACAAATGTTTCCAACAATGTTCAAACTCAGAGAAATCTGTAATTTTTTGTCCAAGTAATGGCGTGTTTCATTATGTTGCACTCCTGGGGTAACACCATACAGAGTGTGAGGATAGAGGTCGGCAAACGTAACTAAACATAATTGATATAAAAGTTTAATCCATTACATGTGAACATTTCTGCCTGAGTGCGTCAGATAGATTTTCATCTGCAATTTAACACTGAAATAAACAAATCACATAATCCCATTCCACTTCACGTCATCATCGAACTACGTCTTTTGTTTGCAATTTTTTTATGCAGAGATCTTTAGTGGCAGAAATTAGACTTTGTGCTTTAAAAATCAGTCCAGTTAAAGGATAAGTTCCGCATTTTTTTGTGGGTATTCACATGGACCTGGAACATGAAGACAATAATTTCACTGATTGGTCCACTGTGAACTGTTTCATGATGGACATAAGCATGATCACCGTAAGTTTATGTAGGGCCTCCCGCTTCTCGCTGAGGACACTCCAGTTTACAGTTACGCTAGATTGTTCAAATACTTCTGAGCCTCTGAAAATGGTGGAGATTATGTTTAAAAATGCCTGTAATTCCTAAATGTTAAATGGAACACTATCAATCCAAGTTTTAACATCTTGTGCAAAAGCAGCCGCCACTCGTCTGTCTGTACTGATGCTTTATGCTAGCTCTAGCTGAGGCAGGAGCGTCCTTCCTCAGCAGTAAGAAGCAGGAATCAACCAATGCAGTTCACAGGAGAGCATACTGAGACTAGAAAGACGCCATGAGCTTCTCTGTCTCAGAAAAAAAAACATTAACCGTTGTTTTCCCAACACGTTTATGTTTGCTAAGTGTACATCCATTGTGGTTAGAGCTCGCAGGAAAGTTGTAGAAAGCTCAATACTGGACCGATCAGTGAAATTATTGTTTGCAGGCCTCTGTTCCAGGTCCATGGAAACACCTCACAAAGGGGGTCTAAGGTCAAAAATACGGAACTTATTCTTTCTCTCATTCTTCAATGGGAACAGTTTTTTTTCTGCCCATGAATTACTAAAATATTTGAAGAATTAAGACTGCTGTCTAAAATGCCAGTTCGAGACTTTTCCAAAGTAAACAAAGTGTCATCACAAGCTTTATTGTTAATGTTGTGCTTCTGAAAGTAACTTGACATTTTGCCTGGGAAAAGTGTACATCCAGAGCCCTGACATTAATGTTTAAATGTTTATTTACTATAATTATACATAATCATATTCTTTACTACAATTATTTCTTTGATAATCTTAATTTATAGACTCATTCTTCCTTTTTAATCATCAACAAGGTTGACATCTATCATTAGTGGTTTTATTCGTGCATGTTTGTATCAAATACTCATCAGAAAAATCATCTTGCGCCAAGACATCAGTCAGTCAGGCTCCACCAGAGAGGAAATTAAATCACATCACCATGTTTCTATTGTTTTGTGAGAAGTCACAGATCAAACGTATGAGGCCAGTTTTTCCATTAGTGCTGAAATAGACTTGGATCACGGCTCAGCAGAAGCACATTCCTCGCTGGCACTCCAAGACTCGACTTAATGGGGATTCCCTGGAAGGCACTGGCTCTCTTTTTTCTTTCTTTTTTTTTTCTCTGCTGCTTCTTTAAGTGTTAATCCTTGGGAAACTTCCACCCGTAGCGGCTTGTTTGAAGCGAGCCAGTGGCTATACGACTAAGTACGGCCCCCAGTCATCTGAATCATTAGATTAGGCTTAGGCACGGCCTCGACAAAGAGATTCCCAATCGCCATTTGTTTCAAGGAGAGGCCCCGCTTCAGCCAGCACGGCCTTAGAAGTGAGAGGCACTTGGAAAGCAAATACATCAAATGTAGGCAACCCAAAAACAAGATGCTCTGCTATTCTGCAAGGTCTGATTTATAGTGCGCACACACACACCGGGTTGTAGAAGGGCACAAGCTGCTGTTTACATGGTACCAAAGCAGTGTTTATTGTCCCAAGGGCAGTTTAATTTGAAAGAGCAGAAAAACAGGAAACAGCAAGGTAATTACACAAACGTATTATCTGTTTGGTCAAATTGATCTTTTATTACCGCTAGATATCAGCTGGTCAAATTAAACAGACTGAAAATGAAAACGGTCCAAATCCTGTTGTCCTTTTCTGGAAGGTGTGTTATCTCCAAATCCAGTCACAATTGTTTGTAACCATGAATAAAGCTGTTAGTTTAAATTAATAAAGGCAAACACATTAGTGTTAAAGTGAAGCCTGTTGTTATTATCATTGGTAATTTCTTTAGACTTATTTTTAACTTTTTTTCCATGGGTCTGCAAAGGACGAAGAACTCAGATCTTTCGTCAAAGTTAAAGTGACTACGAGGAACTCGGTTCCAAAACAAACGCACGCGTTGCCGGTGTTATGCCGAGTTCTGGCTGCCTGGCACGCGCTACCAAAGATCTTTACGACAGTAGACACTTTTGTCACTACTGCTTTTGTCCAAAGGGGGCGCTAGAATCAACCAAAATCCTCTTAGAACAATACAGAGTTTAAATAGTTTACATTACTATTAGCATCGGAATAAACTTAAATTAACAAAACTAATCATTTTCTAGAATGGCAGAATAGGATTATAGTTAGTGATGCGTTAATGTGTTTTCGTCACTATTAGATAGATAGATAGATAGATAGATAGATAGATAGATAGATAGATAGATAGATAAAACTTTATTGATCCTGAAGGAAATTCAAGTGGTGGTCAGCTGCTCACACATAGGCATTAAATGAAACAAAAAACATATTACACAACACATATATATTGTACTAAACTATAATGTCTTAGTTGATTTACATTTCACAAGGTGTAAAAAGTACAAAAGTAACTTGACTTTTGTGGAGTAAAAGTATATAAAAGCATTAAAAGGAATGTCTCTGTACTTGAGTATTAAACAGTACTTGAGTCAGTGTTGTTACATTCATTTAATTTGTCTTAAGAAGTGTTTTTTGTGTTTGTGTTTATTTAAAACATGTTACCAAATTAGCCATACCATTAAACTTTTTAAACTAACATTGCAAAACAAAATAAAACTGTCAATCTTCACCACTTGCCCACATTCATAATATGAAATTGAATCTGTGGGCACTCGGTGTGTATGGGAAGTTTCTTTACTGCAAATATAACAACTTAATCAGTCTGGGTTCATTTGAGGCAACAAAAAATTTGTCGGATGACTGTCAGTGTTGCTCATAAAATAATATGAAGAAATCATTGAATTTATTTTTTTTGGCTTTAACACAATACAAAAATACAAACACAAGACTTGAATTTTGTCAACTATGTCTCAACAACTAAGATTCATTAGTAAGATTGTCAAACTAAAGATACTAAATGAGCAGCGAACATGCGAACACACCAAAGAAAAGTAAACAGTCATGTTATGGTGATTCACGCATTCAAGTCTTACAGAAGTTACAAAACGACACAAACTTTTATTCCCGCCTGGCCAAAAAAGTTGCAGAAATGTGAACTGAAATCACTTCAAAGAGTCTCGTTTTGTCTCGTGCAGCATCTAATCTCCTTCCTTTGAAGACAAACGTCATTGTCTTTCCCGTCGCTGACAGCCCCGATAGGAATATTCATGTTGGAGGAGGAGGGGGTGGTGGGTGTGTGTGTCTTTAGATTGGCTTCTTAAACAGCCGAGGAGCCATTTTGTGCAGAAGGAGTCCCGGACATGTCAGGGCTGTTGACAGTCTGTGCTCGGGATTAGTGGGCCAGCGGCGAGGCAGTCCCTAATCCCTCACTGTATCGTAATCTATTTACCCGCCGTGCTAAAAGGGATTTCCATACGAAACTATACACACAGAGAGGCTGGAAGTGTTCAAAATCATAAATCATCATTTGGCTTTTTACCCACTTTTCCAGTCATTTGTGGTTTTTTTTCTACTGATGCACCAGTGCTGTGATAGTGCGACTCACAGTAGCAGTGACAGATTAGGAGACATAAAAAAAAACAAACAAACAGAAAAAAACACCTGGACATTTGTGGTAATGACATAATCAAAAGCCAGACAATGACACTGAAAGGCATTTATGTCAAAAATCATATTAAAACTTCACGATGTTGAAAAACTGACATCTGCTCAATTTGTCCGATCGACAGTGAAACACAAACTGCTGTGCAGTTTTGCTCTGAATCATTTTGGTTGTTGGCTGTTGTTGTTCGGCTGTCGACATGTTGAATAAAGAAAATCCTTTAAGACCCTCTCATTGAAAGTCTTGGTTTAAAAATTGCAACATTTTTGGGAGGTCCTGCCAGCAAGCAACCATTTAGGGAGAGTATCAGCCGATAACAATCACTGATCAATATGAACACCCTGAAGATTTTTGCTATCATCACATCTGATCCTGGCTTTGACAACAAGTCACTTCGCTTATGAAAATGTTGAATTATTTACTATGAAAACACTGTTTTTGTCCTGACCGACACAATTAACATTTAAAAAGCAGGGGTGTACACATGCATACGTCGCTGTATCAATGCATCGATTTATACTCCTGGTCCTTTGGTCCTTCTTGTGTGACTTGTGTTGATCTAAAATCATTTTTCAAAGACACTGATTCTTAGTCTCGATTGCAACAATACTAAGAATTAGTGGCTTGTTTTTAGCACGTCAAACAATATGTGGATGATTTTAGTTGTACGTGTTACTCCCGCTCGTTCTGATGTCCTGCTCATGCGTCATTGTGTCAGCAGCGTCTCTTCGGATGAGGGTGGATCATGGCAGGGAAGCACCGGGAGAACGAGAGATTTTCAGTTGGCGTTAAGTTACTGTATTGATTTTTCAGATTTTGAATCGTATCCTGTGGTACTGTTGTAAATGAGTCCACATCGTTCTTGTATCGTATCGCCTACCGTGTGATACGCATCGTATCCTTGTTAAAAAGTATCGTGACACTCTAATTAAAAAGCAACCTTATTTCAACGAATTGCTGATCGGCCTCGCCCCACTTGATGATCAGCTCAATTGAGGAAGTCGACACATCTTGACTTGGGTCATGCTTCAGACCACTCAGCAGGTTCACATGCAGTTCTGGAAGCGGCTTTGTTCGCCGCAGTGCTGCCACGTTTGCTGTGAATCAGTTATTCGGAGGACAGGAGGGACCACAGAGCTGCTCCTTGTCCTTGTCCTCTGAAGCACCGTTTTTTTTAGGAAAAGTGAGGTGATCCCGTTTTTTTGTTGTTGTTGTCGTTTGTTCATTTTGTGGCCTTCTGAAAAAGTGACCAGCTAAAGAGCGGTGTCACTGTGTCACTATGAAGACAGCAAAGTTCACGCCCCCTGGGACAGGCAGGAAGGATAATAAGACATCCAGAACAGCTGTTCAGAGAGGGTCGTCCTCTCCCTTAAATAAGCAGCAGAGATTTCCTGAACATGGCCTAAAGATTAGTTTGCCCTGATGTGGTAAATCCCGGCTCGTGTTTGCATGAGGTAGCGGTGCACGCTGCTAAAGCCCAGCAGGATGCAGAACTGGCAAACACACGTCCTGGACGCCATGTTTACCAAAAACTGTTTGTCCAGCTGCTGCGGGACGTTGCAAGAAAGCGGGATGGCTGTTAATTAAAATCGTGATTCGTCCCTTTTTTCCTTGGATCAAATGAGTTGTACATTACTGGCGACACAGCCAAACAAACAGGGAGGATGCCAGTGTACATGTTTGCGAAGCTGCCCGGTGGTGAGTCCATCCCAACGGGGGAGGAGGGGTTTGATTATTGACACGCTGTTTTGATATTCCTCCGGGTGCCAGAGATAACATTTATGCTGCCTTCACGTTCTGAGACCTCCAGCATGTTTTCTAAAGCTATTACTCAAAATCCCGAGCAGATATTTTTCATTTATATTGAAGTGTAAACAAAACCAGTCATATTTCAAAAATATGTGTCTGTTTTAATTTAATTTAATTTAATTTAATCTGAATGACAGAATTTAAGTGCAGGCAGTGGGAAAATCCAATAGAGGTTTTTGAGAATAAAAACAATTAAACACACACACAGAAAACTTTTTCCCAGCAGTTGCCATCATTTCGTTAAGTTATTTTAACCCAAAACACAATGTTAACCTTACCTAATCTGAAACTGAGAAAGATATTTAAAGTAACTGAGAGTTGTCTTGGCAACAGTGTGCACAGAAATCTATAGAAGCCATTTACATCCAACAGAAGCCGAACCAAAGAACGATAGTCAACATCAATATGTCACATCAGTCAGTGTTGTGACATAATTTTCTAACTGGTTTGAAAAGCATTCACAAGTGTCCCGATGATTTAAAAAAACAAAACACTGCTCAGATGGCGGGTTGTTTTAAAAGGCCATGACAATCTACATATTTTTGTCCAAGTTCGAAAGACTTCAGGATACTGTTTTTTAAAGTTATAAAAATTCTCACATCTTGGAAGCTGCAAGGAACTTTTTTTTTTTTAACTTGGAAATAAAAAAACTTGAAAAAGAAAAAAAACATACGGCACAGATTAATCGCCCTCTATGTCGACGTTAGCTTTGTACACATAATGGTAGATGGTAAAACATTGCTTGGCCCTGTGAACTGAAATTAAAAAACGAGCTGGATCAGAGTTTTCACAGTCTGACACTATGGGCCTCCCCCACACACAGCATAAAAGCAACTGCACATCCCCCAACAATAAATGAGAAGCAATTAATGATTTCATGAAACAAACAACACAAATCTGTCTGTTTTACATTTTATAAAAAATATGTCAAACATGTTCTTCTGTTAAGATTTTTGGAATATTTTAAATTTGTCATTTGTTCTTAACATCTCTTAAAGATATTTTCTCTGCTGTTTAATGTGACAATTAATGTATCTCATTTTGAATGTGTTCAGTTTTACAAAAACTCGTTTAAGCTCACTGGCCCTCAGTGGGAACTATAAGTTTGCACTGCAGAAAGGGACATACGTAAATCTTTCTCTTTCTGCAGCCCTGAGCGGTACTTGCTTTTATTCATGGTCAATGCAGAAAATCCGCACTCACTCAGGTAGGTGGAGGTGAAAGGGATGAGCACTTTTAAAGCCTTTTTGGAGAGGTCATTGTCGTAGGCTTACTTCCTCCATTTTCTTGCACTAGATTCTTTCTTCTCTCTTTCTGTATGCGTTGCAAATTGATCCATTCCCCTCACGTAAGTTAGCTAGCTTAGATGTAAGTCCCATGCCTCCCCAGAAGTGCTCCGGTGACACCCCCCCCCCAGGGGGGAAGGCCCGCCTCACACTTTGAAAACCACTGCTCTAGATGTAACTGTTGTTTCTTCTGTAAGGAAATTTAATCCCATCAAAGTACTTCAAGCCTGAAATATTAGCTCAATGCAAAGTAGCAGCGAGCTCAGACTTACATGTTTCTTTAAATATTCTGTTGACCAAATAATTGATAACCTTCCTACTGTAACATGCTTGGTGTGATGTTGGTTTTAGCCATTGTAACCACCAGTTCTCACTGTTATAAACACACTACTGGGGGCAACGGTTGATTAAACCAATGAGAAAGTTCCCTTTTCTGATTTAAAGCCATTTAAAGTCAAACCAGAAAGTTGGAATATACGTGGTTTCTAATGTGTAGTGTGACGTAGAAACTACTTAAAGGGCTAGCTGGTGCTACTCCAAATGGTGAGCTACGGGCTAACAGAAGCTGGTAGCATGCTAGCGGTAGACATTCAGTCACAATCTGTCTGAGCTTCTTTATATTTCCTCTGGTTTTGGATTTTTTATGTTCCAGTTCAATTTCATTTAATTAAAAGTTACTGTCATGGCACTGTCTCCCACTGAGTGTCCTGTGTGGCTGTCGAGCTAAGGGGTGGGCTTACCTTGCCAACGTTAGTGTGAATTTGATGAGGGTGGGCTGAGTTGATGAACGGAAACAAATCAGCTGCGAGACACCAAGAGTTTTCAATGAGAAAGACTGTCGGACAACACCTCCTTTTGTCGCTTAGTTAACTTTTGAGTTTTGTCTGCAAATTTTAATAAAATGAACTGATGATGGAGTTGAGATGCCACCGGACTACAGGCGGAGCAGGCTGAAGGTCGACGCTGATGGAAAGCCACAGCGGTACGGTAAGCCCACTCTCCTTGTTCCTTAGCCTACAGCCAAGCTTAACTAAATATATGCACGGGCATCCAAGCCTCAGAAGCCCAACAAGAAAGCTGAGTCCCTGAGGATGTGGTGCCCTGATATTGCTAAAGAAGAGAAAAATGCTCTCAAAGCTAACAAGCGTGCTAATTTTCACCCAGCTAGCTCTCAGTGCGCAAGCTCGTTAGCTTAGTTGTAAATAGGACAATATGCCCGAATGGTTTATTCAGAAGAATTACAGTATTTACCTGTGCCCCATGTCACATAACTTTGTCAAATATGTCACTGTAGTGGAGCAGCACTTTAACAAAAGAGTCTAAAATGTGGCAACAAGCTAATAATCTGTGATAGCTTCTTCTATTTTGAAATCTTCAGCTCTTTGTTTCGTTAGACATCGACGATGTGAAGTCTCTCTGCTGGTGGTGATGTGTCAAAGTTTACTTAAGTTAAACCTGATGGGAAAAATAAAGCACAGATTTCCTGTGTGGCTCAAGGGCCACAGATTAGCCTGTGTTTATACTGGGCAACTTCCAGGTGTGAATGCGTCACTGTGTGTGTGAACAGTCTGGGTATAACATTAATGACGGAATTCATATTTTTTAGTGCCAATGAGTGAATGGGTAGCAGTGGAACTTGAAAAATTAGACTTTCCTGACTTCCTCTGCTGCCTAAAACATGTAATAACCTATACTTATTCATATGAAAAAGGCTTGAGTCGGTTTTTCCAGCAAAAATCCAAAAGGATGTGGCGTCTCTGCACATGAGCGAGTGTGCACTGCATCAAAACAAGAGAGAGAGAGAAGCTCAACTGGTTAGTGACACTAACGACCGACACAGTTTGGCAAAAAGTCCATGCAAAAACAAGACGAATCAGTCGAGCTTTCACGAGAGTCTCAGCAATGTATAACTGCATTTGCTGGATGACATGAACACAAAACAGCACTTTGTGCTGCCAAACAGAATTTTCCATCAAAACGCTCATTTCGCTGAAACAATCTGCTGATGTTTCAACAAAGCAGACTCTTTGCCAACTAATGAAGCTGTTCTGAGTCATAATGTTTATCAAGCTAAAATAACTGTGCAACAAAACTTACCTCATCTATCATCATGACCGGTCAGTCACAGCTCCTGTAAATGGTTTTGGCCAGTACTCGCTTGCACTGACGTAGTAAGAGTACATGTGTGGACACGAGCAGCAGGCTGCTCACTGCAGCTCACTTTACCGCCACCGGTGTCACTATTGAGAGGGAATTTCTGAATGTTACTGTCTGGCCTTCAAAGTTTAAATATGTACATATTTAGTAAAAATATTTACTTATTTATTTAATATTACTGCTGCCTTTTGTGGTTCAAACTGTAGACTCAGATTTGAATAACTGCCAATAAAGATGAAGTTGTTAGAGTGACGCTCTGCCTGTTAAACCACTTACAAGAGTATAGTAAAATTATTTACAAAGTGTTGTGATTATCTCATGTTGGTTCTGTTTACGAGTTAAAGACTACTAATTCAGTAAACTTGTTAAATGTAGAAAAAACTTGTCTTTGGACTGCTCAGGTTTTAACAGACTTTATTATAAAGACACGAATGTACATCTCTGAAATTTCAATGGAATACTGACATTGCGTGTCTAATTCACATTTTTATTTTCTTTCCTCTGCAAAGAACAAATAGCAAATCTTTCACCTTATAAACAAGTGCTGCAATTCAGTCTCCAAAATACAACACCCACAGGCTGGACGACAAGTTTCTGAACAAGATTCAAGTTGGAAACCGGATAAAAATGAACATCAGCAACCTGAACATCATAGCAGCATCATGTTTTTGAAAATAAGGTTTTAGAAAAAGTCCACCCAAGAGTCTAATTAATTTTATTTTATTTATGTCGAAGTTGGTTTTCTTTCTCTGAAAAGAATAATCCAGATCAAATTAGAGTTAGCTGATTGATCACAGAGACGATCCCAGACTTCACAATCTTGCAGGTTCCACTGAAATTTTACTGTTGAAGGCCTTCAAAAGTTGTAACTGGGTCAGTTTTTCTCGAGTTCTGGAGTAGAAAAATAATCCTGGACAAGTTGATCCGCAGAAAACGACAGAGCTGAACCTGCTGCTCAAGCTTCGGGTGTATAGTTTCAGTTCGTTCACAAATAAACTTTTTTAAATGTCTCTACTATTACTTTAAATGATCTTGAAAAATAAACCACCGACAACAAAAAGAATACTTCTTTGTAAGCAGAGAAGAAGAGAAAAACGGGAAGTCACAGCACTTGGAAACGCCACGAGGCCTGGTCTTTGTAGTCCAAACAGTCGGAGGTGTTGAAGTTGAGTTTCCAGGCCGAAGCCGCCGTCTGCTCTTTATAATCCAGACAATCTGTGGAGTTGAAGGTGAGGCCGGGGGCGCTGTAAGCCTGGTGGTGGTGTGACGGGTGGTGATGATGGTGGTGGTGCCCTGATGTCTGGCCGATGTGGTGGTGTGGGTGTCCAGACATGGAGCTGCCGGTCATGGGGCTGAGCTGGTGCGGGTGGTGTGGGTGGTGGTGGGAGTGCATTGGCGCCAGATATGAACCGCACTCCACGCCACCGAAGTAAGAGCCTGATGCCGAGGCAGGGTAGCCCTGGCTGTACGCGGCGGCCGTTTGGCTGTAAGACACCGGGTAGGAGGGCGTTCCCCCAGTGGCGGAGGATGACACGGAGCGTTGCATGCAAGAGGCGCTGGTGGGGGCAGCAGGGTCGGGCAGCGTGGCTGGCGCCGGGGCAGGGGAGATGGGCGCCGGGCTCCAGATGGACGACACTGGGGTGGTGACGGAGGCAGAGGTGCTGATCAGACCGGGACCGCCGAGGCTGGAGGAGACCGAGGAGGAGGAAGATGAGGTGGAGGACGTGGAGGAGGAGGAGCTGGACACCGCCGGCGGAGTGAACTGGCCGCTGCTCTCTGAACCGGTGCTCTCTCTCGTCGGTGATGACTTCTTCTTCATAGGTTTCACCTTGGCGCTGCTGCTGCTCTGCTGCTGCTGTCGACATTTGGCTCGTCTGTTCTTAAACCAGACCTGAGGAAGGAGGAGAGGTCCAAAGGTCACCATCAGGTAGGAAAAACAGCGAAACCTGACAGAGCTGGCAGGAAGTAAACACCCTCTGCTGTCCGTTTCTTCACACCTTGCACACAATGAGGTGCTGTGGCTTTGACCTTTGACCTTTACTGTGGCTGCCTGTAAGGAACTGCAACTCAATGACTACAGTAACAAAGAGGAAAACAGTTGACGTGCAGAACCTGTGAGTCAGAACCTGTTTCTGTGGAGAAAATAAATTGATCTCATACTTTACTGCATAAAATCAAAACTTACATAACCCGGATGACAAAATAAATAAAAAATACAAACATATTCCTCACTTATATCTTGCAGATTTTAGCCATTGAGATAGTTCAGAGTTTTGCCATACACCAGGGATTCCCAAACTTTTCAGCCTGTGACCCCCAAAATAACGGTGCCAGAGGCTGGGGACCCCCATCGACCCCGAAGGTGGCATGTAACAGCGTGCACAGCCGCACACTTGCACTGTGAGGCCTGTGGGCATCAATGCAGCACAAACGAACCACAGCCTAACAGCCATAATATTATTTCAAAGTAATGTAAGAAAAAATATAACCAGAATTTATACAACAATGGGTTAAATTTGCAATTTTAAATTATTAGCTTTATTAACATTTATTGTAAGATTTATCAGTATTTTGGAAGGCATCTCGCGACCCCCCTCTCTGTCTCGTGACCCTTCGGGGGTCTTGACCCCCGCTCGGGAATCACGGCCATACACATAAAATAACTTTATGTGCAAGACACCTCACACCTTGTCTGCTGTTATTATTTTTATTTGATTATCAGCTTTTATGATACAAATCTCAGTGTTTTCAGTTTCCAACATGGCCTTGAATTTTTATTGCCATTTTTTTTTATAAATTTGGGGGGCTGTGGAAACTAAGTAAATGGGATGTCTTCATTTTTTTCATTAAGTACGACAGCATGAAATATTGAAAATACATATAAGAGCATTGTTAAAAAATGGCTGCAGCTGAATTCACATACAAACAAGTAAAAAAAAAACATACTTGTCTTAATATTGTTTTTAGAATGTTCATGAACATGAAATGAGTAATGAAGACTACATATAATGTCTGACATTTTAATGACTGAAAAGTTGTTTTCTGCAACACTAATTATTGTCATAATTATGTTTTAGTAATTAGAATGAGTGGCTGCATTAAGCTCTTTTACAGCAACATTTAAAAAAAAGAAAAACCTTCACTAAATGCATCAACACACAGCCACACTAATGATAATACAGCTGGGCCTGCCAGAGGTGAATTAGTAAAAGCTGTGGTGGTAGTAGCGGCCTGTCAGCAGCAGCACAGAGCAGAGACGCCGCAGCCACAGTTGCAGCTTTAAGTCCAGCAGAGGACTGTCGGAGCCGGGATGGAAAAGCTCTCACAGCCTTTTCCACAGACAGCTCAGTGCATCACAAGCTGGTCCTTCACTGTGCCAGAGCTCAGCCAAACACTCCCCTTTGATTAAAGACTCATCTGTACTTGATCAATAACAGCACACTGGAGCTAATGGTGCAGAGGCATGAGGTGGAAAACCAAGAGTCCATCAGAAGGTGCCTTAAACTCTGGAGGTCGCAGAGGCCGTGTTGGCCTATTCAGTAAAAATTCAAGTTACTGCATAGAAAATAAAATGCATTTTAGCACCTGGTGCAGAACAATTCCTCATGACTGTTTCAAGTTTGGTCAAAAATGTGGTCAAATTATTCACCCCAGTAGTTTCATGTCTCCCAGTCAACAATATTAATGCTGCCACACATCCACGGTTCTTCCACTGCACATTTCAAATAGACAGAAATCACACAGCACACAGAGGAATTTCAATGTGATTGGTCTTAAAATCTTACATACAGGACGTTTAAGCTCACTCACTCCCATAAGCTCTGCTGTGTCACATTTTTATGTTAAATATTTTGACATTAATAACCTTAACAGACTCAGTGAAAGTGGTGCAATAGGCTGGTCTAATAAACCTCAGCATTTTTTTTAAGTTTGCAGAAAAAAAAAATCTTTTAAACTTGAATATTTAATGTCCCTGCCACCAGCCGGCCGATGTGTTTTTTTTTTATCTGACCTGCACTCTGGACTCTGGCAGGTTGATTTTCAGCGCCACCTCCTCCCTCATGAAGATGTCCGGGTAGCGCGTCTTGGCGAACAGCGACTCCAGAATGTCCAGCTGCGTCCGGGTGAAGGTGGTCCGCTCCCGGCGCTGCTTCCGCGGGTTGGCTGAGGGGAAGAAAAACGAAAGGAGAAAAAATAAAATCAATGTTCATCATTATTTACTCTGGGAAGACAAAACTTGAACACCCCTGAAATTACAAGCTGAGTTCAAGTCACCAGGCCGTGCGCTCGGCGACATGCTGCGTAAATGTAATTTCACTTTTTAATCCGCGTCATTTTTCAGCCCATTCCCATTTTAAAAAAACATTCTGGACGTTTTATCATCAAATATCTGCCAACAAATGACAGCAAACTAAACTTCCACGGTGGTTAGAGATGCACCACGGGCACAGACTTTTATTGAAAGTTTAATTTAGCAGCATGCTGCGATCATGACACACTGAAGTCCAAATCGACTTTTCCCAGCTGATCAAAGTTTAAAAAGTCACTCTGAAGCCTTCAGAATGATTCATTGATTATTAGTTTAAATCGATACGCCTTTTTTTCCCCTCAAACTTTCACTGATGAAAGAGTGAAAAATAATCCCATTATTCTCAACCAGCTGTGGCATAAAAGATAATTGTAAAATCACAATATGTGAAAATCATGGAGAGTCAAAGTTTCCATCTGAAGTCCCGCAGATTTGTTCAGTTTTTTCTCTGCGAAGCTGCTTTTTTTTTTTTTTTTTTTTTTTTTTTTAAATCATAATTGTGTGGGTGTGTTGATTACCGGGGTACCCGACCGACGGATGCAGCAGGTCCATGGCGGCTCCGCTCAGGCCCAGTCCGTTCATCCCGTACGGGGCCTGTTTGAGGTAAGACATCATGCTAGAAGCTGGAGGGGGGGGGGAGACCGGAGTCTGGACGGACGGAAAGGTGCGGCTCTCCCGGTGTTCCGGTGCGCAGGTCCCCGGTGCTACGGACGGCTCCTGCGAGACAAAAAGCACCTGAGTTTGGACTGAAACAGGCCGACCACACTGAGGGAGCAACACCAGGTGATAAAAACGCACATTTTAGGGCTGCAGCCAACAAAAGCAGGCCGAGAAATAAAATTCATCTTTTTTTTTTTTCCTCTGACCACTTCACAAAAAAAACAAACTCCTCACAAACCAGACTCAGGCAGCATTGAAATTACATGTTTTGCGTCATGGACAAATGATCTTCAATTTAATTTTTTAAAATTTAAATTGGGCTGTTTATTTTAAATAAACGAGGTCCAGGCAACAAATGAGCTTTAAGTTGCTAAATGGATAAAAAAAAAAAGAAGGAGGAAGTGACCTTTTTTTTTCTCTCTTTCCTGTTATTTAAAAACTTTCCAGCAGTTGAATTTATCCAAAAAAAAACTCCTTTATCTTCAATGAGGCCGTGTTAGAGGAAACACAAGCCGGCTGTCAGTCTCGGTGGAGGTTAAGGTGAAAAATGTCACCGAGCTCCGGCTGAGACGACCGCAAACACGCCGCCAGACAAGCCCGAGTTCGTTCACCGAGCGCCGCTTGAAACTTTTCTCGGGATCCTCTGAAACGAGTTTCCAGCCTTAACCGGCTCTCTTATCGCTCCGAGCCTCATTACGGTATAATTAATTCAATAGCTCGTCATTAAATCGACCTGCGGAGACGCACGTTGAAATTACAAACCACCTGAGACTTTTCTCACCTCCGGGTGTCTGCGCAGGAATGTCCGAGTTTGACTTCAGAATCATTTTGTTTGTTTGTTTGTTTGTTTGGCTATTTAAACGCACAGAGACGCGGATTTTTGTGCACAAACTGCCTAAAATGTCATCAATTCATAGTCGGGTAGCCTAATTTAGCCCAAGTTTATTATTATTATTATTATTTTTTTACCTCTGGGTGAATTTGTCCTTTTCTGTTTTATTTTTTTTGGATGAAGAACTGTTTGTGTGTCCCAGGCATAATTTTGTTTGTTTTGACTCTTTTTTTGCTCACCATTTACGCGCTGACTTTGCTCATATAGGCCTGTACGTGTTGTGATTTATTAAAAATATTCCAATCCAGCCCTATAAGATTTCAAAGCAGCAGCAGGCCTAGAGCACCGTGTTTTAAGATGAACAAGACTTATGACCTATATGAAATCAAAATAAGTCTAAATTCGTCGTCAAGGGCAACGACTGGTCATAAATATTTAAACAAGAATACAGACTGTACAGAGAAAACATGTTACAAATCAATAATGGCTAGTCTGTCAGTTTACAGACTCTGCTTTCTGCAGAACTTCGCAGGCCTGCTGCAGCTTTAATAAACTCCCTTAATGGTTAATTGGTGGTAGAAGAGTAAGACAATGTATTTAGATAAGAATTTCCATAATCCACTGGGGTCCTTTCTGCAGGTAAATGCTCAGATATCGGACTGAGAGGAGCCGCTGGCCTCCTGGTGAATCCGAGGCGTTGAAGCTCGACTTATTTCCATAACCGCAGGAAGGAGCCGAATCACGCAATGTAAATGCGTCCAAACTGTGTGCAAATGAACCCCATTACAATTTAGATTAGATCTACAGGGCGACAATTAGCAGAGTGTCTCTTATCAGCAGGCAGGAGGCTGTGGGCCGAGTAAACCTGCAGGTAATACGCCTTAAAAAAAAAGAAGACTATAAATAAATAAATAGACTAAATAAATGGGCTGACATTTGATAGGCCTGTTTGAAAAAAATAAAAAAATAAATTAAAAAAAGGTCTAATTTAATTTACAAACGTTATGAGTCGTTAATTTGTTTTTTTTTCGTATTTTTTTCCAGTCAAAACGAAATTTTTATTATTATTTTTTCGACTTCTAGTTTAGTTTGGTTTTAAGAGCTTCCGGAAATATTTTGAAAATCAGTAAGGCCAAATGTTATAAGGTTTCGATCATATAATTGATCACTATTTCAGACAATATTAGGCCTGCTGACAAAAGCAGCTGGTTTCCCACTGCAGCCTATAAACACAACAAAGAAAAACAAACAGGATTAAAAATAAAAAACAATGAATTAAATTAAATCAGGAACGAGTCTCACCCTCTTCAGGCTCCTTTAAAAAAAAAAATCCTGTTAAATGTCAAATCAATGAGATCCAGAGTTGAACAGATATCCACATTGAGGAGACCTTGGTGTCTTACAGAAGTGACGCAGCGTCGGCGGCTCTTCACGCACAACTCGCGCCGGTTGCGGGACGAGAAAGTTAATATTTCATCTCAGAAAAAGTAAAAAAAAAAAAAAAATTTACTCGCGCTTTGACTCTCGGGCGCTCGGTGTCTGTCCCGCCGGTGTTGACGGATGGAGATTGATGCTCCTCGCCGAGGCCGGCTGCTCTATGAGTCAAGGAAGCCCGCGGCTCTCCGGCCTCTAAGCCAATCACAGCGCGCTGCGGCCTCACGGGCGACGCGGATGGCCAATCAGCACGCAAGCTCGGACCCGGAGCGCCCGCCCCTTTCGAATGGAACTCAAACCATGTGACGCGATTGGATCTTTTTTTTTTTGTTGTTGTTGTTGTTGTTTTTTTTAAAGTTGAAGGAGAATCATCGACAAGAAATGTTTAATTCAGGCGTTAATTTTAAGAGGAATCAATATCAGGACTAATTATGGTGTGTGTGTGTGTGTGTGTGTGTGTGTGTGCATAAACTGGCATATTTTAACCCTTTTAGCCCAGACTGTGAACTTCTCCAGAGGCCACTGTGGCCTGTTTGACCTGACAGGAATGAGGGAAAAAAAATGTGTTTATATTTTTTCTTCATCTCAATAAAAAAAACACAAGTGGGCTGTTACATAAAACGCCGGCTCACCAGTGAACCTGTAACTTTTTAAAAAAAATATATCACTTTTCCTTTAACCAGCAGGCCTACAGTAGCCTACGCAGTACAATTAAAAGTATTTAGCAAAGCAAAAGAAAACTTTCCAACTTGTTACTAAACCAGACGAAATTCTTTTTCATTTCAAACGTTACTGCACAGATGCCTTCCTGCAAACTCCCTTACTGTGACAAATAAGCCAAACTGATTAAATACAAACAAAAAAAAAAGTTAAAATGAAACTTGTCACAAAATGTTGCAGTATAAGCTCAAACATGATCAGCTGTTAATCTAAGCCATGCTGCTGCTCTCATGAATTATTTGACATGCGTGACCTTTCAACGAAACGAGCAGACCGCACTTAAACACTGGGGAGAAAAATGCGCTCTGCTCCTGTTAATGTGACAACAGTGCAAATGTCTGTTGCTTTTCTGAATCCGCAGGTGCGGTTTTATTATCATACACCGTAACTGAGCAAATACAGACGTGATGTTAGTGTTTTCAGCTCTTACAAATCATGTGTCACTACATTAACATGCATTGCAAACAGCCTGACTCAAATAAAATTGCAACCAGTAATTCGCATTTTCTGCAGAAAGTAACTACCTGGCTAGGAAATGTCTGTCTGTTAGGGCAGGAACAGATGAAGTACAAAAAAAAAAAAACAAAAAACAGCAACATGGCAAGGTGTGTTCAGGGAAATGAACACGAACATGTTCGTAATCTCTGTCGTCTCAGCTCCTCTGTGTGTCCTCAGACATCAGCTGTGGCCAACGGCAACAAAGCCGCTGATTGATCACAAGTATCAAGATATCAAATGGTCGGAGTCATTGTGGTCGCGAGGGTTTTTGGGGTCTAATCCCAAATTGCAGGAGTATTTTCTTAATACTAAGCCCGTAAATCCAGGGATCAGGCAGCCTAAAGAGGTGTGTGTGTGTGTGTGTGTGTGTGTGTGTGTGGCTGTTGGTAGGGGGTTAAGTTTGGAGAGGCTTCTTGTCTGTGTTGTCGGTGCTTATTAAAAGCATGATGCATAAAATCCCAGGTTGTCAGAAAGCATGCAGGAGGCGCCGGCCAGGCTGCTGCACACTTTCCACTACATAAAAAAACACAAAACCTGCCGCTGAGACGGCGAGCAGGGCAGAAGAGCCCTTTAAATCAGCTGACGACCGGGAGTTTGGCTTGCAGGCTGAAGGAAAAGTGCAGCTCAGTAAGCAGATGAAGATGAGAGAAGAAAAACACAAGGACGAAGAGAACCTGAACACATCTCTACTGCCTGATATGACTCTGGTTTGGATCCATCGGAGAAAGATTCGGCTCTGCTGGGAATCTCAGGTAAGGAAACCAAAACTTTGTTTTCCTCAGGTTAATCATTGTGGTTGAAGTTAGTTTTGTAAAAGCTCCGTCCATCATGTTTGGAATATGGTGAAAAATACAGGTGTCATGTCTGAGGGGATGCAGGTTCAGGCTGAAATTATGCAGCACGAAAAACAGTTTCCCCTGCAGGCTGCGTTATGTGATAATCTGCAGAAAAGATTCTTTGGAATAGTTCTGATTGTCTTAATAAGTTTAGATCTTTGAGGTGATTTCTCGAAGATAAGTTGATAAATTGCGCTGCTGCTGGTTTGGCAACATTGGACATTTTAAAAGAACATGACAGATTGTTGAGCTGCCTTCAAAGAAGCACAGATTAATTTGAATATTTACTCTGCATGAAATGAAACTAGATTTAACAGAGTGATGTTGATGGAGGAGGATAAATCTAAACATCATCCGGAAACACAGTTTTTCTTTAACACGATTGAAAACTGCGCGGACGTGTTTTCAGAGGCCCAACTGTCTGAGCAACATATAAACTATTTAAAAACTAAAAACTAACAATCAGGTGCTGATTTTATTTCGCATGTAGTCAGCGAGCGTCGAGGCAAACTGAACCCAAACCGTCTTTGCTCTGATAGTAGAAAGTGGCAGAGAGATGGAAAAAAGCTTGAATGTGATTATGTAACATTCACATAACTTTAACACACTGTGACAAAATGTCAGATTATTGCAAAAATCACACAGTTACGATGCAGTTTCTTAATGTAGCTTTAACAAAAACAAGGCATAGTGATTTGAGATAAGAAGGTTTTGACTGTCAAACATCTCGATTTTTCATATTTTATATAATGTTTACATAAAAATTATGTGTTTTTTTTTTAAATCCTAGTAAATGACATTTCAGTCGTGGAAACGTGTTGAAAATCTATGAAAAGCACTGATACACATACCAAAAAGATGCATTTTGTGGTTTTATGCCCCTAAGTCTGACAATCCTCCCAGTCCACTGATGATGTGAAGTGTGCTGAATTTCGAAACATGCTCGGAAATTTGAGAACTTTAAGGTTTTCCATGAAAAAGCTTCAGTAGGAAACACTGAGCAACAGTCTTTTAATTCACACAGAACTAGAGTACTAGTAACAGGTTGTGTACCTTTAGGCAATGTGACATACCAGTACTTGAAATGATTTGGATCAGCTGTGGAGACTGAAAGCGAAGTCTCTCTCGCCGCACAGTGCAGTCACTTGACCCAGCTGCCACATTCTTCCTGCATTCGACATCCCGGTAATGATGAACTTGGCTCAGCGGAACAGACGGAGGCTGACGGAGCAGATAACAGCAGCTCACCTGGCTGCTGCACAGAGAGGAGAAAATAGCCCCAACACAAAGCAGAGCTCCACTGGAGGCAGAACATGATCCCAAAAAAGTAAAATTCAACTTTATATTGACATTCAAAGGAAAAAAATAAAAAGAGAGAAGAAGCTAACATATTATTTGAATTTGTAAACAGTTACAGGCCTTAGTTAAAGCTGATGCTGGCTTCCAGTCTGCCCATTTTCTACTCAAACAAACTGAAACAAAGATTTCATAAAACTGAATCTGGGTCTCAAGCAGTCAAGAAGTTCAAAATCTTTCTGTAATCCATCTTTGATCGACATTACCACCTTTTTTCAGTGTAGCCCTGTATGTGTGTATGTGGTCTGGATGGAGAAAAATATATGTATTTATACACTTACATGCATATGTAAAATAATACATGAGACATTGACAAGCTGAATGAATTTCAAATAGGTCCAGATGTAAACAGTTTTCGGTGTACAGTAAAGTCAGAGGATGGTTTTTGCACATAAACTCGCCCTCCTCACCATCAGAAAAACATATTAACAATTGAGAACCTGTCTTAACGGTTTTTAATATAATGTTTAGTTACATGTTTGTCAGTTTCATATGATGTCAAATCAGTCAATCCCCCCAAAAATATTCAGTATAAATAAATCAAATGCTATGAATCAGGAGTCACATCAAGACAGAAGATTTTCTATTAATCAGAGACTTGATCTGCTCCGACGCCACCAAACACAATATACACCAAATTTTCTCTGCGTGAAATGGTTTCTTTGATTTTATTATCTCGTGGGACAGTGCTGCCAGAGTCCACTGTAGACTGTGATTTTACCCTGAACTCATGGTCATATTTAGGGAGGGTTCAGCTGGTCAGGAGGCTGCAGACCACGCCAGCCTTGTGAAAACAATTAAAAACAGAACATTTTACAGTATGAACTCTTGAAGAAGGAAATCTTGACATGTTGCAGATGTAAAATATATATTTTTTAGATGAATTAAAACAAAAATGCAGGAAAAGTCACAGATGAGTCTGAATTTCTCTGGATGGCGAGCTCATTCGCTAACTGGTGAGAAGACACTTTTAATTTTTTTGTCATGACATGTATTTAATTTTAAACAGATAATGAAAAATCAATCTTGGGACAGGGTTATGAGTTCTCTAAGTAACAGAGCGAGTATCTCAAATACAAAAATAACTGCCGGGTAATTTAAAATGTTTCTGGATGTCTTGGAACGATCAGCCTCAGGCCCACAAAAGTAAGAGAGAGTTCACGCTCCACTCCAGTTTGCTTGTGTCGCTGCCACTAAAGAGAGCCAAAAAAAACTTGATGTCAAACAGACTTTGATGCACAGTTCTAGAGAAAAGTACAGGAGGAACACTCGCTCATTATTTGGTGCATCTGTGTATTTTATAATATTCACAATATTCAGTTTTTGTGGGCCTGGTCACCGAGGTTTTAGCTTGATGGTGTGTTTGAGCATGGGGTCAGTTGTTAGTTGTCTTCACTGGGTTGTTCTAACGTTCTGCTCTTCTTGCATGTAAATAGGATAAGAAATTAGAAATGTCTCTTAACAAATATTACCACCTAGATGCATATAACAGACCTAAAGCACATTTCAGACAATGTTAACCAAAATGTAACATTATAAACTATAAAGGGTAGAATTTATGACTGAGCTGTAGCGTTGGATCACAGTGAGGGTTTAAACATCAGATCCAGCGGTGGATCTTAATGTGAGCGCACGGTGTGAAACTCGAGCTTTGGGTGAATTTTTAGAGTGTGTCAGCTGTAACAGACTGACAGACACCTGAGGAGCCGCGGGAGAAAACAGGAAACGAGAAACGACTCGTCATTCAGGGTCAAGTACAGTACAGACGGAGAATCACAGGAAGGAGCACTGAGAGAGGAGTATGTAGTCGTCAATCACAGGTCCCGTGGCTCCGCCCCTCTCATTAAGAAGGCAAACAATGATTAAGAGGGGTGTGTGTGTGTATGTGTGTGTGTGTGTGAGTGTGTGTGTGTGTGGGAAATCAGATACCACAGCCACGATACCAAGTGACCCCCTTCCAGTACCCATCACCCCGAAACAGAGGTGTGTGTGTGTTTGTGTGTATGTGCGTGTGTGGAGGAAATTACTTCAATGTGTATGTGTTTGTGTGTGCTTGTGCATGTGTGTGTGCGCGCGCGCGTGTGTGTGTGTGTGTGTGTCGGGGGGTGGGGGTGGGGGTAACTTCCAATCCTTTTAGGATTATGCCCCCCCTCTCTCCTCTCTCTGGCTCTGTTCTTCGCTCTTTCACTCTGCTGCCCCTCGGGCAATCACGTTAAAACTTGCATGGCCAGCGCTCATTCAGATATCTCAAACAATGCGGAGCAGCGGTAACCATGTGAGCACTGGCAAGGCACGCAGGAATGCACAGATTCTGCTCCCGTCACCCTCTCTGTACCGAAAAAAAGGGGAAATATTGGAGGCAATAAAGCATTTCCCAGATGTCTTGGAGCAAAAATGCTGTTTTTTAAAAAGACAATTAGCAGAGCTTTGAGAGAAAAGAAAGTGACATGTAAAAACTTAAATGGATTCAGAGCACTTGCGATCACTGAACACGTCTGTTTTCATGTGCAAATGTAAAAATTCTATGTTTTTTATCTTTTGGAAGTGAAGAAAGCACAGCTCAAGTGTGAGTTTGCACATGTGGAAACAGGGATTGAAAGTACATAGGCAACATACCGAAAAAGTGCAATATTCAGCAAATGTGCAATATGCAATGAATTGAAATTTTCTGAAAGTGTGCAATATCTCTGCCATGGTTTATTGTTACATCTTATTGTGTCTTACTGTGCTTAAAGTCTTTTTGCTTTATGCTTATTTTTAGAGGCAAAACAAAATATGTATTGATGTGTTCATATTTTGTTTTTATGTATTTTGGGCCCTAATTACTCTTGTTTACTTTTGTTTCCATTTTTAATTATTGTTTGATATGTTTCAATGTATAGTCAAGTTCTTTGCAATTACAATCATAGAATCTGTTTTATTTTATTAATAACTCTGAGGATTGTTCGGGTTATCATCACGATTGTCACTGGTTGTCACTTTAATGAAATATCTTGACAGTTCTTACATGTGTTGCCATGAATTTTGGTATCCCACATCGTGGTTTCTTGATGTTGAATTTTAACCAGCTCCAGTGATTCCATGATATCACACGAAGCTCTACCAGCAGGTCAAAATTTCCTCTTTAACATGTCAGTTAATGACAGGACGCCTGTTAAGCCAAAAAACTTATTCAAAGTATCACGTGCTAACTTAGCAAAAGTGGCTTGGCTTAACAGTGGCTTAAATGCTCAATGCCAGATTTGAATTTTTAAATATTTAAATTTAAGAGTTGTTCTTTCTTACAGCAATCTTTATAGCTGTGGTAAGGGCAGTTTACACTGTGCATGTTTTTGCATCAAGCGACACACTTTTGGCGCCACTCGGCCTTCCCTTTTAGTAAGAATGGCGTGCTGGCGTCCCTGAAACTGCAAACATTTGAAACCACAACCTCCTTTCCGGCTGTGTAAACTGGCAAACCGCAAGGCCTGTGACTTCGCTAATGATAATGCTAACGCAAGTCAATGCATTCGGCTCTAGCCACTGCCAAACTCTGATTAAACACTCTGCAGCGCACTGTAAGCAGGTCGAATATGACGACAGTCTATTGAGGTAAATTTAAGTGTTCATAGAATAATTTCAAAAGTCAAATTATGACTGAATCTCTGTAATTTGTGGCTGATTAGGACTTAGCAGCAACAGGAAATGAACAACTTACACAGTCATTACACAGCTACACTACCGGCCTGACATGCATGCTACAGCGCTTTCAGTTGTTTGCGTAAACATGTTTTTTTTTTTTCGGGCTGCTCTTGTCTAAACGTGGCCGTGGTCTCCTCACTGCTGTCCCACCTGCAAAGCTCTTATGTCTCACGTCTACGTGACCCTCAGGTCGAACTTTGAAGAAGAAGAAATGTCAAGATGATGCATCCTTGGCAGTGGGTAATGAGTGATGCACAATCCAACAAAATACAGGAAAAGATGAAGCTTTGTCAAACGCTTTTCAAGCCTTTTTTTTGTTTGTTTTTTTTGGCTTCGAAACGAGTGCATCAACTATGAAAGATGTGCTGCTTGGAAAAGTGGTGGATGCTCAGGAAAACAGAAAGGAAGGGAAAGAAAGTTAGCTCTTCATAACGTCTTTAAATCAACTCAGGTGGGCAGACATGCTCAGGAAACGAAGATTTAAATGACTTGTTTGTCTTCGAAGGCTAAGAGCAGCCCATTCAAACAGAGCCAGGTATCTTCCATAAAGGCAGTTTTTTCTGATCAATGTGTTCATATGTATGGATGTTTTTGGTTTTTTTAAAAATTCTGGTTCTTATCTTGACTTACACTAATATTTTGAAAGAAGTAAACCCAGCAGCTGCTACTGGCTGTGCAGCAAGTATAATATCTTTGGCTGTAGCTCTCATATATGTCACTTTGGATTCTCAGCTAAATATCTCGTGGACGTCCACCTTCCAAACAGCTCCTGATCCTGTTCTGAGCCACACAGGAGCAGAGGGCAGAAATGAGCACTCCCTCCCTGCCCCTCAGTGTGCAAGAGAGAGGGAATTGCCATCCGTCCTTATCTCCAGGTCCAGTCAACTACAGGCACTGAGAGAGTTTGCTCCATCATCGGAGCCGGCCATTTGATAGGATTCTGGCACTGCAGCTAATCAATCTGCAGCATAGAGCTGCCAGAAGACCTGTAACAAAGCTCAAAGAGCCTCACAAATAGCCTAGTCCTGGGGATAAGCCCCTGCACAGGATTACATATTGATTTTGAACGTCTAAAAAAGCTTATCATATAAAACCGCCACCAACTACAAAAGTAGGGGAGTCTATGCATGAATCCGTCTTTTAGAGAGGAGCATCAACTTTCAAATACAGAGACCCTGAGCATGAACCAAAACAGAAATAAATGGTGGAGAAATCAATGGCGGGAATGAGGTGTGGTGGCACATTGTTAACTGGGGAATAACAACATG
Source organism: Naso thynnoides (assembly GCA_029783665.1). Classification (NCBI taxonomy): domain Eukaryota; kingdom Metazoa; phylum Chordata; class Actinopteri; order Acanthuriformes; family Acanthuridae; genus Naso; species Naso thynnoides. Next base: position 11,556,712 of record JAQLOL010000019.1, read on the forward strand.
ACCTCGCTTCTCCATGCAAGGGGGATGGGGCAGCTGCAGGTTCGCTTCTTCTACTGTGCTGATTTTTTTATTCTTATCCATAGAGTGACTTTTATAAAGCTTTAATTTTATCGAAATGAAGTGTTTAGTGTGTCCTCTCCAACCTTTTGTAGTTCAGTTCTTCCATGTTTTTTTTCTTTTTATCGTCCTTTAGTGTCTCTTGGTTTAGCTGTGTCGGCATTTGGACAGGTCTGTCTCAAAATAGAAAATGTATATCTGAAGAGAATATCTCATTGAAATAAGAGCAAAATCAACAAAACGAAAACTTAAAATTTTGTTTGCGCTTCTTTGTCAAGACAGCAGCATTGCAGCAGCAAATTTCGCATCAAACAAAACATTTTTGTTGTGGTTCGGCCTGCCATTTACATGACAACGGCGTGCTGGCGCCCCTGAAACTGAGTGTTTGAATCCGGGTTCTAGAGTGGAATCTTTTTGAAACTGCAAAATTCTTTCTGGCTGTGTAAACTGGAGTGGAGTGGAGTGCCTGTGAATGTGGTGACGATGCTAATGCTGATGCTAATGCTGATGCTAATGCTGATGCTAGCGCAATTCAATGCCTTCTGCTCTAGCCACTACCAAACTCTGATTAAACACTCCGCAGCGCACTGCTTAGGGCTTAGCAGTAACAGGAAGTAAACAACTACAGCAGCCCCGATGGGCTGTATGTCCATACAAACTTACACTGCCGACTACTGGCCTGGCACGCATACTACAGCACTTTCGTTGTTCACGTAAACGCGGACATACTTTTGAAGATGCAAAGGAAAGGTCTTTCCCTTTTTAATAGGGCTGCTTAAACGTGACCTTAGGATGGCAAAGTCAGTTTATTAGTTATTAGTTGAATGAATTGAATTGAATACCAATAAAGTTTTGGTACAAATATTTTTGGGTTTCCAAAGGATGAATCTTAAAACTATCTTGGTTTATTGGACTTACTAAATAAGAGGTTCTTGCTAACCATGACTACGCTAAAAATTTAGATTTAGAACAAGTTGAAACATTTTGTTTTCTGTCTTTACATTTCAGTTTTCAATTTTATATTGTTACATAGCTTGTTGGGTTTAGGCACAAAAAACAGCTTGGTTAAAAGATTTGGCTTAAAACAACTGTTTTTGTTGCCACAAACAAGGTTGAAAATTGTCCTGAATGTCACTAAAATTGCACTGTTTTTATTCTTTTCCATTTTTTACAAACAGATTCCCTTAAATCCTACAGACTACACCTTTAACACAGTATCTGCCATCACTGGCCTCCACTCCACCACAAGGACTTGAACCACCCATCCACTTTGTCAATTCTGACAGAGTAGCTGATAAAATGTCCCGCAGAGGGACGGCCAGTGGCACCTAAAAATGATTCCATCGTCGCGTTCCCACCTCAGGCTGGTACAAAACATTTATCAGAAGTTTGAGGGCATATTTGACCCACAGTTACACTCACACACAAATCACCCTAAAAACAAACAGAGGAAACAAAACCTCCATGTCCTTGATACATGAGGTAGCGCCGAATACAGCCGCTTTCCCTCCATCAATAATCCGCAGTTAATAATCAAGAGATTAACTGATATCAGGTGTGCAGATGACTGGCGGCTGAAAACAACTAAGGATGATGGGAGGAGGGAGGGTGAACGGCAGAGAGTCCCCTAAGCAAAGCGCAGCCCCCCCCCACATCCCTGCAAACATAAAACTAATTAGAATTGATTTATTATGGATCAGGTACCTTATCAGGTGAGAGAGAGAATAAGCATGGCGAGCCAAGGGGCTGCGGCAGGTCGCTGCTGAATGGTAAAATCAATCCAAGCTGACTGCGCTGCATCCCAAAGAGAAAGACGCAAAAAACCGCTTCATAAATGTGTTGAAATCATGTAATGACTCACATTTTCACGTGTAACGTTCATGGACTAAATATGAATTAAAACCAGATGTACCTGAGAAGTTAAGGGGGTTGCGTGTTGTTGTATTGGTGAGTGGAGAGCCTGAAAGCCTCCACTCAGGAAACCCACAGCTCCCCTTTTTCTTTTTTCTTTTTTTTATCCTCAGCCTCTTGTTTTTTGGCGGCTGGCATCAGTTCAGCAGCTCGTCGAACCCTCTCCAGCTCCGGCTCCTTTTCTCTCCCTGGGCAACTTTGAAAACTTCATCAATATGTTAATGACTTAATCTTTAAACACTTAAAGAAACCATTAATAAACATTGATTTGAACACTTGCCACCAGTGACTCACATTAATCCAGTGCAAATAGCTGATACACAAACTGCAACGGAGGGCAATTTGTGGAGGATTACCAATAGAAAATGGACACGAGAGACATTGATCACACTGTCAGCGGTGCAGCTGAAATGAGGCTGATTCACGCTGTCAGAAGATGAGTCAACCTTTCTTGTGTTGTTGAGGTCAACAAGCTTTTCAGAGGGAAAATCCTCTTTAAAATAGAAATCATATCATTTAAGAATCGAGTAAAACCACCGAAGATTCTTTCTTAATGAGGCCACCCACCATCAGCAAACCCGCTCTACAAACTGCATCAATCAAAGCAATCAAAAGTTATTTAATCCCTGTGATCGGCAGTTTGCACTTGCAAACATGAAAACATCTGTCTCAAAGGTAGAAACAAATGATCTGTATCACGATATGATGCAGCTCACATGTTTTAGGACAACTACAGAAAATGAAGATTTAAGAGTTTATTTTTAGGTTATTTTTAGGTTAAGTTAACTGGTTAAACTGCATCAATCTAATATTTTCTGTTGCTATCGTCAATATGTTTAGCTAGGTATCCTGTCAGGGAAGTAAAGAGCCGACAAATAAGCACATGAGATATCTGTATCACTAAATCTAAAACGAGATGTGCATATAGACAAGGACTGTTACTCTTTAAATCTTTTTTGATGTAAGTTTATGATCATTTTTAGATATAGTCAAAAAATGCTAAAATACTAAATATTTGTGTTGGCACAAAACAGCAGGAGATTTGTGCAAGCAGAACTAGAAATATGACTCTGAGTGAAGAAGAAGTTTTAAACTCTGTGCCTTCAGCCAAATGTCAGTGAAAACAGAAAACATAAGAAACTGAAAACAAAGCCCTGATTTTTGATCCCCTTTGTTGATCAGATGAGATCAGATGAGATCAGATGATGGAGCTCACAGGAGCAGACGCAGCCCGCTGCATTTGTATATACTGTAGGACTGTCAAAATATATATTTTTAAAATCAGGATTAATCAGAATTTCAGTAGTTAATTGCAATTAAGTGCATTTCTTTATTGCATGTTAAAAATTACGTTATTTTGCATTTCACAAGAGTTTTTACATCCATTCAACAATGTAAAGCAATTCTTACCAGTGTAACTTGATTGGGAATCAAATGCCAACTGGAGAACGTCTCATGTGTAAGTCTGGTGCAGTAGCAAGGAAGAGACGGGCAGAGCTCGCCCACCGCTAATTAGCTTAGCTCAAACACTGGTAGTCAATGGGAAGTGCTAGC
>JAQLOL010000019.1:11592592-11604417 GCA_029783665.1 Naso thynnoides
GTGTTCAGGACCTACAAAGTCCTTATGGCTCGTTGCTAGACGTACTGGCTGAGCAAATCTATTTGCTGCCACTAGGGGGGGTCTAGATTTCTAGGCTAGAGAAACTCTGCTTCCTGAATTTGATTGAAGGTGGCCCGGTGTCCATGTTGAGGTGGTGAAGGGGACGAGGTGGGTCACAAAATCCCTTGCGCACTGACAATGACAGCTGAATGACAACAGAGACAGAGAATATTTCAAAGTTTGATAACTAGCAGGTGATTGGCTAGAGGAGAGCGTGCCGGTTAGTGATTGGATGGAAACGAGACTGAGTAGGTGTGGTATTTAGAGACAGCAATAAACGATGCCTATGAGTAAAAGGGCATGAGCGAAGAGACAGAATTCCTGACTGAACTTTCACTTTGCTTCATTCAGCATCCTGAACCGTCGGCCTGAGCGCAGCCTCTTCAACTTTTTTTATGCAGAGACTGAAGATAGTTCAGCTCATATGCCCCCATAGCCTTTAGTGCTATTTTGATTAAGCAGTGTAATAACAATAAATTTAATAATAACAATATTTTTTGTCAAAACATGAACACACTCTGAACCAGAGTCCTGCACCAGGTCGTGTAACCACAGGGGTAACCCACAAAAAGGCTGTGTGTGTTGGATGAAAAAATATACATAATAAATCACAGGTAAGAATGAACTACACAGGTCAGCGGTGGGTAAGAACAAAAAAATACTTTTGTTTTTCAGAAGAAAACTAATTAAAAAGATGTGCAATATAAATCACCATTATCTGGCTGCAATTATTTTTATTTTAAAAGTCAATGACAAACGGCGGCCCCTGACCTCGTCATCAGTTTTATCGCTGCTCCGACAGAGGTGTAGCTAACTGCTAGCTGCTGCTAGTTTGTGCTTCTGAATGTTACATCATAATGGACGACATTAAGACAAAATTAACCGATTGAGAATACCAGCCTGTGGGTAAGACATCGTCAAGGACTAAGTCAGATGTTTGGGGGAAGTTTGGTGTGATAAGAGACAGAGATAATAACTGTCAACGGCTTTGCTGCTTGCTAAAAGTGTCAAAAGGTAAGTGACTGCCTGTATGTGTGCGTGAGTGTGCGTGTACGTAATTAATTACAGGTTTTCATTAATGGGTGTGAGTGGGTGTGGCTTTGTCTTAGACATAAATCCGGGTGACGGGTTGGTTCTGGTACGGAGCTTTACAAGTATGGGCGGGTGCGGGTTTTAAAAAAATGCAGGACTCTACTCTAAACCTTTTTCTCTGCCAATTTTTAAAGAGCCACAACTTCATTTTTTCCCTGCTTTTTGGCAAATTTAGCATTTTTTCAGTTTATAGCTTTTTAAATTTTTTGCTACAGTTTTTATGCACAGTGTCATCTCAGCTGATAAATTCTGTCAGATTGACACAAAAATGAATGCTCCTGTGTTTTATCTTCTTACGGATATTTTTTTCTCCTTAAAGGAGAAGTTTGTTTTTTTGTACATCAAGTTTTATCAATTGGATATTTTCTTTCAAATACAATTTTCTACAGCATTACTGTCACAAATGGTGCATTAACAAGAGCTGGAGCTCATTACCGACACCTCAGCTTTTTGTAAACAGCTGAAAACAACAAAGTTGCAGGGGCATTTTTACGTGATATAGTGTCAATACATGAGAGGACACCGCTTAAAGGAATAGTTCACCCCAAAATGAAAAATGAAAAATGAAATGATCTATTCACCCTCATGCTGATCGAGGGTTGGGTGAATTTTTTTAGTCCACAAAACGCTGCTGGAGTTTAACAGGAGAAAGGTGTTGCAGTAACCACCCAAACAATTGAAGTGAATGGTGACCAGGTTTCAAACATAAAAGAGTAAAATGCCTCCAGACTGCTTGTCTGAAGTAAACCAAGTGTTCGGAAGCCTCGAAATGCGAAGTTATTTGAAAAACGCCACTGACACTAGCAGCATGGAGGCATTGTATGGTTTTATTATGTGTTTTTTGATACGTTTGAAACTTGGTCACCATTTGTTTCAGTTGTCTGGGAGATTACTGCGACACATTTTTCCTTTGAAACTCCAGCTGTGTTTTGTGGACTGAAAGACTTCACCCGCCTTTCAATCAGCACAGGGATGGCTAGATGATGAGTGAATTTTCATTTTTAGGTTGAACTATCCCTTTAACATTCTGCAAAATTCTTCTCTTTTAAAATGGACATTTATTGTGTTTTTCAACAGATTGTTGAAACGCTTTAAATGCCCCTTTGCCTCCTTCGTTTTCAGCTAGCTGTGACTCCTGCAATGAGCTCACATTCTCAAGACTGTGCCGTTAGTCGTAATAATGCTGTAGAACATTGTCTACGATCGTAAATATCCTCATTACAAAGCTTAATGTGTAAAAACCAAACTATTCCTTTAAGGTACAGAGACATTGTCTTGTTGTGTATCAAATAATGCAGAATTGCTGTACTGTGATACCATTGTTACTGTGGCAGTGTGCAATGATGATATCATATTGTCATTTACTTTTTCATTCCCACATATACTTGTAAACATAAACTTAATAAACCAGGATGGCTAGCATGCTAATATAATTACAGTTACCCATGTTTAGTGCAATACATTTATGTCTGCAGATGAAAATGTGACTATTCTTCATAATAGTCTCAGTAAAGGCATCAAACCAGCGCCTTGTGCTTTCTGAAGCAGAGTGAGGCAGCAGCAGCTCACAGGCCCGCAGGTGTCAATCTTTTCTGAAGCTGCTCGTCCAGAAAGACAAAAACGTGGCTCTTTAGAGAAGCAGACCAAAGGGGAGTCCCAGACACTTCAAAGGAGTTTCTGAGCCGCTCTCCTCCCTCCGACAGCGAGGTCACTGTCAACTCTGACAAGTCACTGCTCTGCCATTAAGTTTGGTGGGGGAGGAGGAGAGTATTTTTCTGTCTGCTGCTGTGTGGGAGTGAATGGAGGTGGTGGAGGGGCGCTGTGGCTGTCGTCGGTGAAAATCAAACAGAGCCCAATTAAACTGATTCTAACATGCCAGTGATCACGAGGAGGAGGCTCACCTGGACTCTCCCCACTCGGAGGACATGCCTCTGCCTCCATGACTCCAGGGACGCTAATTGCCCCGACCAAGACGCCTTGGGAATCTGCCGCTTCAATTTGCTCATAGCCTGTTGAGGACCTGCGGCTTGCAAAATTTATTTTAAAACACATTTCATTATTTACCACTTAACCAAGAAAGTACAACAAAGTATAAGACCTTGGAGATGTTTTACAAGGACATTCATTCAAAGCAGTCTACAATAAATAAAAGCCTATCTGTAGAGTTTTGCTGTTTATTTTTTTTCTTAACATTTAGCCCCTACACAATTTTTTGTCAATAAAATGTGTCGCATATATATCGTTTAAGCCTCACGAATGCATTCCTGTCCTCAAAACATTTGTAAAATATTTTCCCACCTGCATGTTTTTAGATCTGCCGACTAGTCGAATAACTGGAAGCTCCAGAAATGAATACTGTGAAAATGTGAGCATTTCTCACAAAAAAAAAAAATAGGCTAAACAAAAGATTAATTGAGAAAATAATTGTCAGATTAATTGATGATGAAAATAACTTGCATATAAGTTGCAGCCTTTTATATCACTAGTAATAGAAAACTCTTTAGGCTGTCTTCAACACCATTTAAACACACTCTGATCAGTTCACAAAATATGTAAAACTGTTTTTGGGTTTTTTTGGAGGAAACAATTATAGAGGCACATCAAAGCCACCAGGAAGAAAGCAGACTGTGAAGATCCACAGTGGCCACATTCGCTGCAGGTTGCGCAATGCACACCTACTCAGAAAGACTTGAGCCTTAATGCTTGTCAGCATCACCTGACTCTACATATTATCATATTTGGAGACAGCAAGTATGGTAAAGATTAAAAAAATCCCCTAAAAGTTTGTTATTAGAAAATGATTTTGTTCTATTCAAGTATGTGAGGAAAGAGCAGGAAATCAAACTGAGGACTGAAAAAAGGTCACCCACAGAAACTCGGTCTGCATTACCAGAAAGTCTGGGGAAAGAGAAAGTTGACAAAAATACATGAGTTTTTTTCATAATGTAAAAATGTCTTATATCTATAAAACTTGATGCCAGTGTTATGAGGAGCAGAGCTGAGACAGCCGATAATAACACTTTGAATCAAATGTCTCTGATGTTCCTTCTTTCCATCAAAGAAAAACACAAATAAGAGTCATCATTTGCTCCAAACGTCAAGCTCCTAATTACCAATTTTCTCAGAGCAGGGGGCCTTGAACTCACACAGGAGTCTATCTCTGGTGTCAGTATAGATTATGGAGCCCACCTACAGGGAGTGGCCGCCAAACAGTACAAAACAATTAACGCTACTGCGCTGCTATCAAAGGCTCGCAGAGAAAACATCGAGCCACGCTTGGCTGGAGCAAATGCTCTACGGAGAGAGAAATTAGTTTAGTCACATCAAAAAGCAGCGGAGCAGGAGTCTGATTTAGTACAAAAGGCCACAATTAGCACGGCACATTAGGAACACATGGCAGGGCAACTCCCTCAGTGGGCCTGTTTGTGCCACACGAGACTGCGCTCCACCTGGGATCCTGATGCTCCACATATGAAGGGTTCATTTTCAAAAACACATCACATCAGTCTTGAACTGGGGTCTGTGTGACAAAGCGAGTTCAGCTCACACCGTCTCTCTCTGGAGTAACAGACTAGACACTGGGCATACTGGTTTGCCAGCATTATGAAGCTGGTCATCAATCAAACAGTTAAACCTGGAAAACATTCATGTGAAAAAGATTAAACCAGGAAAAATTCTAATTTCCTTTTACAGTTCCTTAACTCATGGCTCTATTCTATCTTATGACAGACATCAAACAAAACAAAATCTTATATGATGGTATTTGGGACTAGACAGAAGGTTAAATCCAAACCCGGTTCTGTCGTAATAAACTAATGACAGCACTCCTTTGCACAAACTTGATAACTTTGAATAGGCTTTTTATTTATTTATTTATTTATTTCGGGCATGTTCATATAATCAGACTTCATCACACACAATTTCAGTTTTACAGCACAGCCCATGGCCAAAAAGGGTACGGGAGAAGCTAATAGCTCATCAGAGTCCCGTCCCTATTTCCCACGAAATACACGATTCACTCATTCATTTCAAACATCGATTTAAACATTCATTTTATAAAACAACAGCAGAGCTGCGGTCTGTATCTCAGACCGACAGTCCAGAGAACGTACGTGTCTGCACACGTGTCCAAATCTGTCCATCTCCAGTGATGACCGTCTCTTTGCATTGTCTTTGCTTTTTACATTTTTTACATTTTACATTTTCTTTGCATTGTCATCAGAAATGTTTTCTAAGCATCCTTCATTGTTATTGTGCACAGTGACATTATTTTTCGTTTCTTGGGTCACAGTGACTCATTGCTGTTTTTATATTTGTTAATAGTAAAGTTCATTATGTCTTTTTTGAATATCTTGGTGTATGGCTAGACTCTGAACTATCATTTAAATTACGTGTAGATCATGTGGTACAAAAAGTCTGTAGCGTCTGTAGGAAAATTGCAGCTCAACTTACACCTCCAGTTATGGACTGTTGTGATGATGTTTATCAAAATGCACATAAATCAGATCTTGCTCCACTCAACGCACTACAATAGCCTCTGTAGATTTGTTGGTTGCCCTTCTCACACCCATCACTGCACAATGTATAATACACTTAAATGGCCATTATTAAAAGGAGACACACTCATTGGCTTCACTTCAATCATCCACCTTATTTATATTTTGTGCCTTATGCATCCAGTTATCAGGTTAGACGCTCTACCTGGCTTTATTTCTCTGTCCACTGTGCTAAAAAAAAATAATTGGTAAAAGAGTCTTTAGGTTAAAAGCACCAGCAGACTGGAACAACTTGCCTGTTCATATCAGATCCCTTCCGTCACTGCGTATGTTTAGGCATGCCTTGTCTTCCGACTTTGAGCAGGTCTGCTCTTGTTATTAATGAAGCTGAAACTGTGCAAACTGGATAAATAATTTCAACACAAACGTTATTTTAAGAAATCTTGTTTAGAACTGTAAGCCATGTCATGTCATGGAAATGTAAGCTCCTTCAACACACCAACATCAGTCAGTACGTTCACATGATGTTAGAAAAAGTTGTTTATGTCAGTCCGACTAAAACTAGACTTTTGAAATGCATGAGTGAAATCACACTAAGCCCTATTACAGTTGAACTACCACGAAAAGATAATGCGGTTGGGGATCGATTTACTCGTGCGTGTATGTGCCTCAATCAGCCCTGAAGTGGCCGAGGCACTTCTGTCCATGATTAATAGTTCCTGTGGTCGTCTGTGACCTAAAAATTAAACAGCAAAAATATGCAGAAGAAAGACAGAAAGAAAACAAGTAGGAGGTACAAAAAAAGTGAAACCTAAAGTACGTATGAAATGTACGGCACAAGTAAAGCTGTCCATGTTTTCACCATTTGACATGAAACTTGCTTGCTACTTGCCCACATGTTGGTCACTTGTTTGGTATGTGAGGTAAAAGGTCAACAGAAAGAAGATTCAATAGCAACCAGCGGAAAGGGAGCATAGCGCCACCTACAGTAGCAGAGTCAATATATTCCAATAAATCAGCCCAATAAATCGATTCTCACCCGGTTCTTGTGTATGAGACAAGGACAGTAGTCCAATTAAATGGCCCTAATTAAGCTCTAACCATAGATTAACCGAAAAGAATAGTCCCTGATTTTAACGTGAGGTTGAATGAGTCACTTATGCCTAGTCAGTGTATTACCTACAGTAGACAACTGACAGCTGGATCTCCGTATGGAGAAGCCTTGTGGCATGCAGGAAACAGAGCTGTGCTCAGACCGCAGCATGGCCAGACAGCTGCAGAAGCAAGGCCTACGAGATTTCGCGTTAATTACAGAATCATGCGTGATTGCAGCCTCTGAAAAACTCTGATCCGTTGACTTCAGGCTCCACATATAATGACGTTTTGTGTATGAAGTTAAGCGAACTGTGATCTGTGTTTTATTCTGTGAATAAATGGATGTTGTAGCTGTGTCTAACTTCCTGTCAAGCTCGATCTGCTCTGTGTTGACTTGCTGCTTTGTGCTCCAGCATCTGGCAAAGATAGAAGCCTTGCATATCAGAGTGAAAATACATATAACTTATGTGTGTTTTCAGTCCGGACGCGTTAATCATGCTGACGTTTGGAAGGTGATACACAAGAAATTCTTCATTTTCAAAGCAAAGTTAGTGCTAAATTAGCTAATGTTAACTTGACCTACCCACCTGACGTTCATCTAGGTGTCATCAGTTATTTGCTGAAATGTCCAGAATAGAATTTATACCTGAAACAAACAACCAAATTTGTATTTTGGATGTTTTCTTTCTACTAAGACCACTAGCACAATGTTGTTTTATTTTTCATACTCTTAAAATTACAGGCGCGTCTGTTCTATCGATGTGGAAGCTTATATTTTTGAACCCGAACATAAGACTGGCAGATAAATTTGGTTTTTAGTTTTTCTGTTGTTTCTACTGTGCGTTCTGTTTCACAACAGTTGATTACGTTTTGTCCTGTTTTTGTGTTACTCTGTGCATATGTGTAATTCCGCTGTGTGCAGTCAGATTTGTGAGTTGTGTATGCTCATCTAGCTGTAATGTGACTGGTTTGAATCTGAGATAAAAAACACAGAAAATCACAATCCCCATCTTGTGACTTTGTTGATACTGTGAGGCTGTGGCTGTGCTGAGCTGCTCTGTTTCTCTGCTAAATGTAAAAGGGTTAAAGCTGCGTCTCTGACAGCAGATGCAGGTTGAGCTGCCTGCTGACGCCCCCTGTTGGTCGATATCACACACTTGTACTAGAAAAATGCCCAAAAATGGTGCAAAGAATCCTTGAGACACTGGCATCTGAGAGGTCAAAGGTGAGACAGAGAGACGGTTTAAACATCAACAGTGAAACACTGATGATGCTGATACATCTCTCTAACTGAAAGGAAGTGATGTGTAGTGATTCACTCTTCTGTGGGGAAAAGGCAAAGAAAATGAGGGTTTGTGCAACTCTGCAGGAAATATGACTGCAGGGCCGAGGGGGCAGAATCCCCCCTGCAGGAAAATCAAACCATAAAGCATGTTATTTGAAAGATGATGGTAGCAATTGAAGAAATGCAGGGTTTGGACACATCATAAAGGGTTTTTGGCCAAAATGCCATGGACGCCCAAAGGTGTGAAAATTGGGACACATTCTCAGTGGCCTTGAACAAAACAGAGAGAGAGAGAGAGAGAAAAAAAAAAGTCAGTTCACTGTACGCTTTGATCTTCCTCACCTTCAATCACAGCTCACCTACATGTTGTATTTAAATCTGAAAATCCAACACATGGTCATTTTGTCCATTTACTCATAGAGCAGCCACTCTGACGCTGATAAGGCATCATGTGCTGGCATACGGGGGAGATGACCTCATCATCGTAGTGTTTATGGATCACTGGGCCGCTGGCCTTGATTTCTGTTATTGAATTATGGGGAATTCATTCCTTTTATTGAAGGAGTGGCTTCTAAATCCAATAAGACAGTCAGCAGTCCTTGGTCAGAAAGCCTTCACCATTCAAAAGCAGCAGCAATGTCATTCTCTTACAGTATGGCCGCTAGAGATGAGATATTGGCATAAAGAATGTGAATTTGTCTCTAAAAATAAAAAAAAAGCCCCCAAAGGTGAAAACATCAGAAATTAGAAACTGATTTATATCCAGGAGCTTTGGAAGGTAAATCTACTGTATCTTCATGTTGTTTTAGGCAGACATGTGCCTAACCATTTCTCATGGCTCGTGTTTGCATTAAGGTGTCGTAAAATATTGGCAAAAGATTGCTTGATTCCTCATCAGTCGGATTTCATGTTCACAGAGGCTGAACTGCCCGCAACTTTCAAGCTCAACATTCAGACAGATTATTAAAGAGAAAATCTGAGTCCTTGCGGTAAAATGTTTGCAAAAAAACGTCCTTTTTCTCTGCTCTCCAAAACAAATATGAGCAAGTGCTCCTGACAGGAGAGCGTTGTTTTTCAGAGACTTCAAAAATTCATGCGATGCACATGAGATGATGGAATAAACAATAAACAGCCACATTCTTTGTTCTCCAACCATCCATCATCTTCATCTCCCTGACAGCTTTTTTTTTTAAGGTTTCATCCACGATCCGTGAGATGTTTGTGTGGCAAAGCACCAGTTCTGTGTTATAAACAATTTGCTAAACAAAAGTATGCAGAGCTGATCTTAATTACTTTATATAAAACTGTCAAACTTTTGAGTTTACCCCTGTGGACCAAATAGTCTTATTTTATTCTGTCTTCATGTATAACGATTTATCAAAAATTATTTGTCATTTGTACATTTTTGGCTGGACCACAGTTGGGGCCAGCCCTTGAAATGCATTTGCTGCTGAGTGAGTGAGTGAGTGAGGCGACCAAATTTCAGGATTGGTCGGACAGGCGTTACTCTGTCCTGTCCTGTAGAGTGACTGTATGGAGCAGTCGCGCTAAGCGAGACAACTGAAATCCAAAAACGTCTCCACAAGCTGTTAAATAATCACATAGATGTTGTTATACTGTGTTGATTGAGATTCTGACCCACCAATCACATCACATTACATTATCACCGTGAGTAGACACAGGACGAGACCTACAGCGGTGCTTCCTGCCGCTCGCTGGCGAGGATGAACACTGTCGCCACGGCGAGAGCCGCCTGTGAAGAGTCATAGACAAACAGGCGGCAGCTACTTCCACACATAAATTCAGCATTTTTTAAACTCATTACAAAGACACTACCTACTACCACGTTACATTTTTTTGGTCCTGTAACCCTGCTCTAACATAATGTATGGGTATGGTCCAGGTCCAGGTAGTACATTTTAGAGTCTCCTTGGTACGGGTATGAATTTTTTAACCCGTGAAGACCTCTAGTTTCAACCCAAAGTGCCAGCACAGTTAGCTAGGTACGTTTCCTGGTTCAGCTAATGTAAAGCAGATGATTGGCTTTTGCAGAAAAGAGGGGGGATATGTGTCATACAACTGTCATCTCTGGTGTTACGAGCTTTTTTATTCAAAGTGCTTTGTGTTTCATTTCCTCTCTTATAGCTTCTCTGTCTTCGGCAACGGGCTTGGCCTCAGAGCCTTCAAAGACAACCTGAAGAAATCACAATATCTAACTCCCCTCACGAGTTGTGGAGACCAAACTGGCGCTATGCTGTAAAAGAGTGTAATTATTCGACTCACACTCATCGGGTGGACAAAGACACCTCACCAGTGTGCATGATCATGTTGCTCTGTGTCTTCTGGAGGAGTGAATATGCCTCTATCTGCAAACATGCCTGCCTGAACAGCTTCATGATATAATACACTGCCAGGACTGTGTTTGTGTCTTAGAATACAGTTTCAAGGATATTTGAAAATACTTTTTCCACAGGTACTGAATATCAGAGAGGAACATAAATAAGTATTTCCACACTGATGTGTATGGACTGAGGACTTGGGGCCAAAGAACGAAGCAGAAGGTTTTGGGGTGATTGCAAGGGCTGAAACAGATGAATATGAGACTCAACCTGCATGACTCGCTTCGTGAAATGTAAACTGACTCAGCAGGAAAAGGTCGTTTCATATCTTATTGAGCAGACAGAGGGGAAGGGGAGCACTCGTTTAATTAAAATGTGATAATAGTCGGTTTGGTTCATGAGGAGGCTAAAGCCTGCTGGGTTAAAGGTGCAGTGTGAGTTCCTCTGGATGTATTCGGCCCCTGGAGCAGGATTGATCTTTGGCTCGCACAGGAGAGCCCGGCCTCCTCTGGGCTTAAGGGCCACACACCTGTGCATGCATCGGGGCCGGATAAGCCCAGATTAAGCTAAAGTTACCAGCTCTCTCCTTGCATTGTCATTCAAAACCTCAACGTCAACCATGCCGCGGACAAAGCGCCTTTTGGGCTGTCCTAATAAACGCCATTAGCTTTGAGACATCAAACATGGAGGATTATGGGATTTTCTGGCCTGCAAAAAGATGGAGGGTCCTGGGGACTCCCTCGTTCAGCCATCCTTTCTCTGCAGAGATTACGCTACAATTTGCTTTCCTTTTTCCGCCATTTTGTATGTCCCTCCTCCTTTTGCAGATTCCACACAAAAAAAAGTGGTACAGTAATCCCCTGCAGATGAAACCAAGAGCGCAGTAAAAAGGAAGATTACACACGGCTTTGTGAATTGTTTCTATACACATGTGCATGGGTATTTGGGAGATCTGTAGGGACTTAGCACAAGAGCTGAACACACACACACACACACACGCACATGAGATGAGCATCATTTCTGTGCGCTGGTGTGTTGACTGAAGACATGAAGGGGTTTAGCCTCACAGAAACTGAAGTCGAGAAGTAGATACAAAGAGAGATGAAGACCAGAAAAAACAAAAGTGTGATGAGTGACGTTTCTGCAGCTGAGGAAGGAGCGACCAGCGCTGTGTGAGGAGATCCAGTAAGCATCGATTTGGTTAAGAAAACCCATATAAAAACATAATCTAGTTAAAAAGCGACATATGTCTACATATGACATTTAAACAGTGGGGAAGGAAGTACTCTGATACTTTCAGTTACAATAAAAACACCGCACTGTGGAAGTATTTCACTTCAAGTAAACATCATGCATTCAGAACTTTACTGAAGTAAAAATATTTGTAACAGGCAAAACATACTTCAAGTGATTTTGTCACAAGATTCAATATATGGTGTAAAGTCTAGTTGTCAGTGT
>JAQLOL010000019.1:11610409-11631853 GCA_029783665.1 Naso thynnoides
GGAATGTCAGAGTTTAAATCTGATTAAAATGGTACTGATCAGAATTAATCCAATCATCATCCTAGTGATTATTTTGCAGATGAACCTGGCAACTTTGCTCAGTGACAGAATGTTTTTTTGAAGGACTTCAGGAAATGACTTCGGAGTCATTACGTTTTTACAGTCAGCATGTTCACATGATGTTAGAAAAAGTTAATTTATCGTGTTGCTCTGACTGAAAATGGATTTTTAAGATACATGTTAACATGTAAATCTGACTGTATTTAAACACCTCATTTCCTCTTACCTATGTGTAAGAAGGCGAGTCAAGCGAAAATCCATTCATTCCTATGAGAATCTGTGTGATATCCGATGTGCCTGCGAAACTCCTCCCCTCTGTAATATTTCAGTCTGGAATTTGCCAAGTATGTTTAAAAATTTAGCTTTGGGCAGTGGATTTCAGAGAGGCCATATGACTAGCTTATCTAACAAGCTGCTATAGCTAGCAGGCTATTTTCTTAAATCCAGTTGCTCATTTTGATTGTCAAGTAAGGGTGCAAATCTCAGGGAGGTTTTAAAATATAACTTAATCACATAGTATGATTTTAAATATCATAATAATTTGCACTGATAGTATTTGTGGGGATTACAAAAGCAAACAAAAGAACAAAAGATTAGGCCCCCCTCTCCACCCACACCTCAGAGTGTTTAGTGCTTGTGCTGATGGTGTCAGCAAACAGTGCTGATTGTGTGTGGAGAGAGTGCGCTCTGAATGTAAAGTAAATGATTAGTTTACGGTTAAATTTAGCCAGAAAAAGGTTCAAAATAAAAGGGGGGGGATTTGGACACTGCAGGCTGACATAAACAGCCAGCTCTCAAACTCTTCAACAGCCTACACAGATACATGCTAGTGTTAGCCAGTTTTCCTACTTTACGAAATAACGGCAGCCAGCTAAAGCTAACTTTTGCCTTAACTGACATTAGCTAACTAGTGTTAGCGTTATGCATCTTATGCAATGCTAGTGACTGAAGGACACTGAGGGTCAGTTGTAAAGGAAAGTAAAGGGGGGAGAACAGCAGAGAGGCTGACTGAGGAGAAGTGCCACGGCACAGCAGCACACTTCCAAGAAGAATATCGGTGCGTCCTTAATAACAGCCTCCACATAATGAACACTCCTTGGTCTGTCCCCCCCAAACACTGAAATTAGATTTTAGATAAAATTATAGTAAATCTGATTTTGCTACCGTTACATTTCTATCCCTCTGTAAAGAAGTGTATTTCCTTGTGTTGGACACTAGGGGCATTTTCCGATCTACAGACACCAGTTACATATGTAAGTTCAAATGAGGTGAAAGTCGAATACGCCTCGATTGGCCTCAAACTGGCCAAAGCATTCCGTGCATAATAGACAGTCCCGCAGCGGTTTTTGACCCGGAAGTCAAACAGCATAAATCTGTAAAAGAAAGCTGGTAATAAAACAAAAAATATCATGAGCGTTAGGGGAGGTGTGCATCTCATTTTTAACAAAAGTAAAGCATAGATACAAAGTGCACAGCACTGTAAAATGATCCATGTTTTCTCTGTTCGACATGGATAATAGCCGGTTGCTAACTTGTTTGTTGCTTGTTTTGTCTGTGACATAACAGGTGAACGGGGCATATCGCCACCTACTGTAATGGAGACGGACGTTCTTCCGTCAACACATCACTTCTCCCGTGGCTCTTGTATACTGGGACGAGGACTGTAGTCCAGTTAACCGGTCCCATCGAGCTATAACTGCCCGACTTAACTGTGAATTTAAATGTACTGAGTGCAGCATTCATTATTTGTACCTGCTGCTCCAAAGTTGCTAAAAAAAAAACTGTTTTTGCAGGTTAAAGTAAAGAAATGTTCCTTTCATTCCCATTTTCCTTCCTAAAATGACGGCAGTCTCAAGATAAACGGACGGCAGGAGAATCTGAATCCTTTGGACACATAAATGCTGTTTATTGTGCATTAGTGTGGATAATATCTTCATTCTCACCTCTAATGTGAAGATGTAATGACTGTGTTGTTTGATATTTTGTGTGTTTCCGTCTGGTGCAGTGATATCTGGTGGTTTCATTCAGGTGGTTTCCATTTCCAACAAAACTCTTCTGCTTCCCTCTGATGCCAGGCATTCAGATCTGGCACTTGGTGTAATTTGCCCTCGCCAGGATCTTTTCACAAACACACTGCCTTCCCTGTTTGCCTGTGTTATTTGCTTTCATTGCTGCGTGCGTCTGTGGGTTTTTTCCCTCCTCTTCTTCTCATCTCTGCAGTTTGATTGTTTTTCGGTTTAATCGCAGCTTATTCCTGGGCCTTGTTTCCTTCCTCGTGTTGTCATTTCATCCTCCTCCTCGTCTTCGTCTCTGAGGGCTTGTTTTCTGTTCGTGCCATGGCTCTTTTCATGTGTCCCTCGCTGGCAGAAATTGACGCTTAAATACACAGGAGGAAACAAGAAAACAAACAGACAAACAGCAGCCAGAGAACAGATGCGGAGCGGCTGCAAATTCCTCCGTCTTTCTCTGTGTGACATTGGAAAGAACAGGAGAAGAAGTGATGGTGCAACACAGTGAAACATCCTTCACACAAAGACTGACTCTGAATGGAGAGTCGAGGCTGCATACATGCTGTATATGTCGGCACAGAAAGGCTCTCGTACACTCCTGAATTTAATCCCTGAAGGATAATTGAGGTTTATTTTAAGATGAGATGAGCCTTCATTAGTCTCATGACAGGGAAACTGTCACAGCAGCAAAGTGAGAAATAGAAGAGGCTGTAAAAGGTAACAAGACAAGGTGAAAACCTCATGTGTGACTGCGGTTAATGTGTTACCGGGTAGTCAGTGGTAGAGTTTAATATGTAACTAAAGTAGTTAAACTCGTGTCATTTAAGAAAAAAGTACACAGTAACACGTTACTTAAAACATACAGTACATCTATAACGCATTATGGACATACTTACAATACGTCTTAATGTGCCTGAGGTGCTGTGTAATCATAGTTATAAGAAGGGTCAGGGTTCACCATAACCATAACCACCTGTAACTCATTATACGTGTGTTCATTATTTGTTATAATGTGTTATATATGTTCACTATGTGTTCTAGTCCTTTATAGAGACAGGCTTTATAGAAAGTGTTACCAGATATTGCGAGAGAAAAACTTTCCACTCATATCTTTGGATGTCTGATTTGAGAGACAACCTACTGTAATTGTATTTATAACTGTTTTTATGATCTGATCAGTTTGCTGTCATCAATATGTGTGGATACACCTGTGTATCCAGGACTGGGTTGAGTCTGAGTGATTGTCATTTCAATGCTAAAATGTCGTAAAATGCCGTGTAAAGCAGAAAATTATTAACCACCCAGCCAAATTTAAACGACAAGTTGCCAAGTACATGAAATCATGGGCTTTATTCAAAATATTTAAAATTATAAGGCTATAGATTTATGGAAAAGTAAGTAGTTTTCTCTGCTTAATGTAAGTCCAAAGTCTAGTCCAAAGTCCTAATATAAAGCCATTTTAACAGCAGAGCCTCTTAATGCAGCTTTACTTGCTGGACAAAGTTGGAAGTTGTTTCGTCGTGGTCATTTTTGACGAGCAGGTTTTTCACAGTGCAGCTCATCGCCTAGTTTTTGTACGTGAACCAAATTATACATCGCACCATTTTCTAATTGAAGCCCAGCAACATGACGTCACTGTTTCATGGTTCTCTTCTGCATCACTACCAGGTGCTGCTGGATTGGCTCAAACAAAGGAAGTGTGGGGAATTAAAGGAAAAGTGCACTTTTTTGAGAATGTAGCTTATTCATCCAAAATTTCCATGTACAACAACAAAAAAATACACCTTTCTCTTCTCTGTGGGTTTAGGTCAAGAGATACACACCCCGCGTTAGCAGTCTTACACATTCAATGCAAGTTATAGGGAGACGCCTTTACTGTCGTCAAAAGCCCTCAACAAAAACATCCAAAAATATCCGACACGCTCCATCTACATGTTGTGACCGTTAGCGTGGCCATCCGTCTGGACGTAAGGCAGACAGTCCAGATTTAAGATGCCGTGTCCTCCCACCAGCACAGTCTAAAGCCTTTGTACGAGTCGCAACTCAACACCGCATGTACTCATTCCCTTGAGATTTCTCGTCTTACAAACAACTGACTGAAAGCAGTGTCACATAAATATCTGATATTTAATTGGTTAAAGATGTAAACGATTCCATGTGCTGTCTATGATGTCACGTTCGTTGTCACACACAGCAGCTAGCACGGTACAGGGTGGCTCACCCACACTCCTCCAGCACTGACATATTTTCAAATGAAATGTATTTTTCACAGACTGAAATGATTTTAGCGAAGCATTCTGGCCTTTATAAGCTCAGAACTGTTCTGCATTCTGGCAGTTTAGCCTTTTGCCAATTTAAGGCTAATATGCTTGCAATTATTGCACAAGTCAAGAAGTTCTATTCAATGCTCGCTAAGCTAAGACATTGTGTCATCTCAGCTGTGGTTTCTTGTGAAACTAACACAACGTCTTAGCTTAGTGAATAAATACGTAATTCCTGCTTTTTGCCTTTTTCCTCTTCAGTTACTTATCATGATATACTGTAGATGTAATGAGTATCTCATAATCACGCTTTCATGATACCATTGTTATAGTGGACAACGTACTGTAGTGGGAAGTACGCTACAGTCCTACGTGTTGGCTTCAATGAAAAGTGTCTACTGTCCTCCTTTTGGGTGTTTTGGAAATGGCCACCGTAGTGACCGTTTTACACCCCATGAAGACATTGTCCTTTTGGATGAAAATACAGAGGAACTAGTTTTCTGGGGAAAGTGACACAGCACCTCGGTTAGAGCGCGGTTATACTCTGAAAATGACAAAAATTATATTATTTTATTGCGTAGTGAATGTGCAGATAACCTCTGGTGTGTGCAAATCACCTGTGGTTACTTGCAAATTCACTACATTTATGCCAACGTAATGTTATATAGGTGGACATTTTGGGAGGCGAAAGGTTTGTCACAGCTGTGCTTCAACAGAAAACATAACTCCTCGACTCTCCATCTGCCATGTCGACTCAACAATCTTATCAGAGCTTTTGCAGAAGGGGCTCCAGAGAGCAGCAGAGAAAAGGCCTGCAGAGGACGTGCATGTGTGAACCACACTGAGCCCAACGCCACAGACAGATAACAAACAGTTTATCAGAAAGCCAAAGAAACTCTGCTGGAAAATGGAAAGTCATCCTGCTATAATCAGAGGAGAACGAGCGAGAGAGATGGAGGTGGAGGTGCAGGGCAGACAGGAAGGAAATGGAAAGCAAAACGAAAAAGAGGAAGGAAATAAGAGGAAGAGCGAGGCCAGGCGAGTCAGAGGTAACCGTCTTTATTATAGCACCAGACCCATTACATCGCAGCGGTCTGAGCCGAGCCGCGCCTTTCAACTGGGAGGTAAATTTGAGGAATCAGGCGGGTGATGAAACGATAAAAAAAGGCATTTCGGTATCCTGCCACTGCAGAGGCACTTGACATTTCTGATGACATTTGAGCCCGTTTGAATCTGCTTGAAATTGCAGCGTTTCATCCCAACGTAATGCTACACTTTAGAAAAACCCTTCTTATCTGCAAGATTATGCCAGCGTATTATATGTGGGTATTATGCAGCGCTAATAGTGCATGTAGATACTTCACAAATGATACTAAAAATGCCTCGCATCACACACAAGAAGGATTTGGCCCTTCAGTAAAAGAATACTTCCGAGTATGCAAATGCCCACAAAAGAATTAGGGCTTAACAGATTTGACTCACTCAAACAATGGCATGCGGCTCTTTTCCCAGGATGCAACTGTCCGTCAGTTTGCAGGATTAAGGCTCTGGGTTGTGACAATGTGTTGAATGAAAAAGGACAAAGAGACACCTCCTTTATTACAGGGATATGACTATAAATGCTTCTCTTATTATGCCTGACGGATGATTAAAGCCTGAGGAGGAAGACAGAGAGAGAGAGAGGGAGGCAGAGGCTACGCACTGCCCCCTGTAGGATAATCCTGCTCACAGCAGCTCCGGCTTTAATTTTTTTTGGCAGCGTCCCTGAGTGGTGGTACAGCTCCCGGTGACATGCTTTATATGGTGAAGTGTAGGACAACGACAAAGCTGAACGGGCTCAATATGGCCAGCTTCAGCTCTATTGTCACTATGATGCAACCAAAAACAATGCAACAGACTGCGAGAGACTTCAGAGGTTGCAAAAAGAGCTCTGCGCCTTTTCATGCCATAATTCTGGCTGCTGTTGGACTGGCCCCACCGCACTCTAAATTCTATTAGTATGTGTGATGCCACAAAACTTGCTTTGACTGCACTGCAAAAATTTTAAAACTAGACAGCTCAGAAAGGTTGTGATAAACAAATATTGAAAAAAACAAAACAAAAAACCCCCCCCAGTTAAGTCCAGTGTCCTGTTAGCGGCCCCTAGAGGCTGCCTTGTTCACTGCTTCCTACAGTGTTGACGTTCAACACGGCGGAAAAGAAGCCAATTCTTCTTTTTTTCTGAGGGCGGCGTTTGAAGACTGAAGCCATTACAACAAATCTAATGTTTACCTGGCTCTAAAGGCTTGCCAACAGGAACAGACAATCGTAAAATGGGATTTTTTTCCCCTTTTGCTCACAACAACAGCAACAGCAACAAAAAAAAACCCATCCACATAAACACTATTGTAAATAAATACCATCGAGCCATATTGGCCAATCATAAACAAGGTTCTAATAGTTTTCATTTCCTTTTTTGTTTTAATTTTGTTCTGGCTTGTAGTTTTCAGTATCTGTTTTGTTTTAATTTGAGTTAAAGCAAATTTGGTAAGGAAATTGAGTTTTTATTTTTTGAAAAAACTTAGTTTTAGTTTAGTTTTTATTAGTTTTAGTGTGAGAGAAAAGAACTTGGATATTCTCTGACATTGTAAAGTCACGGATTTGTGAATTTTTGTGACTTGTCACCAGTTTTTTCTTGTTAGAATATTTTTTTTTGTTTTTGTTTTCTTTTTTTTGCAAATTTGTGACTTTAAACTCAAAAATTCGGAGTCTAAAACTTGAAAATTTACCCTATCTCCTGTTTTTTTTGTTTTTTTTTTAACCCACAATGTCCCCAGTACATCCTCATACTTGTGTTGTAATATGAGGTATTTGTCAGTGGTGAGATTCAAAAAGGTCAGGTTCCCCTGTTGGCTTGACTGAACTTACTACTGGCTATCTTGCCGGTTGAATCACTGTTGCAAAGTTTGCTGCTCGTCTCCGGTTGTCTGGTTGTCCGTCAGGCCGCCTGATGGTGCTGTTTTGGGATAAGGAGGCTCAGCTTCCTTTCGGACTTTTTCAGCGTGAGCTAGGTTAGCATTTCTATGTGCGCTTTTTAGATGCACCTTTAGATTTGTTAGGATTTTGCCCTTGAACTTTCCACGTTTTCTCATCATCCTCTACAACTTGCTTTTATCTGTCAGTTTTTCAAAGTAATCCCAAATTGGGCTTTGCAACTTTCTTCCGACCTAAGCCCTTACCGCCATGATTTCTTCTGTTTCTGTGCATCGCAGATTACCAGGTGAAGGACATGAACTGAATAGCAGTCTCGCACACAACACAAACGGAAAAGAAAGGAACAAAGTATTTGGAAAATAGATGTAATTTTAATTCCAAAATACCATGGCTAAGACCAAAACTAAGGATGTTTTCTCTATAATTTGAATTAATTTAGTTAGTTTTGTAAATTACGGAGCCCAGGAGGTGACATTAATGTGTTTATCCTTTTTTAAAGCGCGTGTGTTGTATGAATGGAACGTATGTTTTATAAATTGCACACAAGTTTTATTTCTATTTGGCAGGCCTGTTATATCAAAACACGCGTTTTCTATTTCACACGCATTTTGTAAATCCTACGAGTCTTTTTGAACACGCGATAAATTCATATTTTGCATGCTCATTTTATCAAGACGCGCATGCAATTTATAAAATGGGCGCGAAATAGGAAACACGTGCATTTTAATAAAAACATCCGTATCACCTCCCAGTTTTAGTTAGTTATTGGGTTTTTTTTTTGTAAATGCTCGTTTTTATTTTTATTTTAGTTAGCAGAAATGTTTTTTTGACTCCCAGTATTTGTAATTTCATTCGATGACCTTGATCCGAAGCCTAAGAAATAAACAACACTGAAAGGCTAACCGCAGCTGTTGGCAACACATGGAACTGCGAGTTGCATTGTGTCGAGACCTCCGTAAAACATTCTGACAACTCTTTTCCTCAATGTTGTGAAAGAGTAAGTATTTATTTATGCGTAATTTAACATCCAAAAAGTCCCTCAGGCAGATTTTTTCTCCTTAACGAGGAGAGAAAGCTTTGTGGTCGTGGACTGAAGCGTCGTGTGA
The DNA here is from genome assembly GCA_029783665.1 of Naso thynnoides. NCBI lineage: Eukaryota > Metazoa > Chordata > Actinopteri > Acanthuriformes > Acanthuridae > Naso > Naso thynnoides. The sequence goes on from JAQLOL010000019.1 coordinate 11,618,819, forward strand.
CGTCATCACGAGAGGTAAGCAAGAAGGTATGTTCGATTGTTTGATTTGGGGGAAGACGTGCGTGTGTGTGTGCGTCTGTGTGTGTGGAGGTGTCTTAAGTAGGAAAAATTATATTGTGAAGCCTTGTTCTGTTGTAAATAAAAAAAAACAAAACACATATGGATGAATGAGGCCTGATGCAGCTGCCTGCAGGCAGGTCGTGCTTCTGCAGTGAACAGATGTCTCCTTATTGATCCACAGCTGCTTAGAGTCGGAGGTTAGGGAGAGGTGGGGGGATGTTGAGGTGGTGACCAGGGGGGGGCGAGGGTCTGTGGGGGACTATTGAACAACGGGGGCATCAAAATGGGCTGCAGAGGTCACGACATAATCCATGACGACACAGTCCAAGTCACTACATTCACTTTAGACGAAAAGACTTTAAATTTCAGGTATGCTGCCAATTTTTTCTGACTTTTGATTGGCAGATATAGCTTGAAGGTTAGAGTTATATTTCTGCCTGTTGGTTAAGCATGATCTTCACAGCACTTCAATACAATGCAATATGATAGAATAAAAGAAAAACTTTAATAGTCCAACAAGGGACAGTTAGTTTGGAGCAGCTTGATGTGTACAAAAATACAGTGACATACAAACAAACAACAAACAAGCAGTAAAAGGAGCTACAAGTGGAAGTCTATAAATAGCCTAATATTAATAAATAAGTTGCTATATGTGCAATAAAAGATCTGATAAGAAAAATAACACTAACAATAAAAAGTCTACATATTTAAACAAGGACTGAATGATGTATTGATGTTTTTGCATGTTCATTTGACAGAGATTTACTTAAAACATCGTTGCGTGGACACGCTTTCGTTTTTCATATTTTTGAACGTGCTGTTGGTGTTTCCACTTGGGAGTCGTGTTCCACCTGCGATGAGTTGAGTTCTTCCTAAAAGAGCACACGGTGCAACCAGTGGTACTTGGAGGGAATTGCACGTAAAGCTTTTCTAAAAAGGTTCAACAAATTTAAATCATGTTTGAATACGGGTAAATAGCATTGATAGTTGTGAGGAATGGGTCTGTTTGTTCAGAGCTGGCGTTATAGTTTGGGATGTTTTGTCAGCAGGACTAGTTATAGTGTTTAAGTGTTAAAAAAACTGTTACACCTGCTTAAAGAAATTTGTTTTGATTAAAGCACCAGGTATTTTTACAAAATTACTATAACCAAAAAAAAAAGATGAGTTCACATTTTCACGCTGCGCCCGCGTTGGATGACAGACTGTAAGCAGCAGGTCAGTCTTCTGCTACGTATCATCAGCCAATCAGTGCGGAGAGTCGCTGTGCTGAGCAGGATCCGTCCTCTTATCAGGCCAAGCAGTCCCTCCGCCAACCTGCTGCTCGACGCCCAATCACAGTTCACACGGCTCGGCTAATAGAAAAATAAATTGCCGGGGAGCCAAATCCACCGTGGCGAGCCAAGAGAAGAAAGCAGGAGCCTGATTCCTCTGATATAATGAAGCCCAGAACACTCTGATCTGGTTATTAAACAGTGACGGGATTACTGACCAGCTCATCCTGATGGCCGATGCAAGGTCAGCATTCCTGAGCTGTTGTGTCAGAGCAGGCCGAATGCACACACACACACACACACACACACACACACACACACACACACACACACACACACACACACACACACACACACACACTGGAAAACATACTGAGACACACCTGTGAACAGTCATGTCCTTTTCTAACAGCTTTAACTGTAATAGAGTTCCAGGAATAAAAAACAATTTGAAAAATTGAAATCATCCTCACTCATCAAAAACAAGTTTCGGACCAGATGCTAGTGAACCCAACTCCTCGACATAGTTTACTGGTGAAAAAACACAGCCGATGGTTCTATTCCACATTAAATCCTCAAAGCACGTGGTAAACACTGTGGCGAATAAATAAGGTGGCAAAGTCGGGCACTGAATTCAAATATATCGTCCTTGAGCCGAGGCAATGCGAGTTCAGGAGACGGGAGGATGAGTTAAGCAGAAACATTTTATTTAACAGACTTGGTGGAACGAGGAGAGTTATGAGGCTGTCCTGTGTGTAAGGCACATTTAAAGCCTCTGGTAAAACAAATCCTCAAAAGCTTTCTTAATATGTAATTAAGGATCTTGCATGCATAATAAAAACCGTTTTAAAAAAATCAGATGTTAACCTCAATACTGCCATTTAAAGTTTTTGGAACTTACCTAAAACTGGATTTATTTGGGCGTGATTATGCCCGATCCATATTTTGTAACATGGACAAAGCCAATCACAATAAAAAACAGTAAAATAGTAACACAACTATGTGTAATGGCCCATCTGAGTGTTTTACAGTTGTAGTTTAAATTCTTGTATTATTATTACTAATTAGTCAATATGATGGTGGTATGAGTAACATTTCACTGCTGTTCTGATCGAGGTTGAGTCCATTTTAGAAGTTTTATACCCTGTTATGTCACGACCTGCTCAGGCAGTCACGACACAAGGTTAGACAACACCATGTTAAATGTTTAAGCAGGACTTCATTAAACCAGATTGAACCAAATTAGATCAAATCAAACAGCCAAATAAACATGTACAGGATGAGATGTGGTAATCAGTAAAGTCAGTGATGTGTGACGTGCACGAGCGAAGTATGTGTGTGTGTGTATGAGGACCATGAACAGAATTTCCAAAAACCAAATCACTGCAGCTTAACTCCACACTTTCCCTGACGACCTCCCTCGCTGCTAACATGAGCCTCAGCGGTCCCTCCTCGCAGTCCCGCCCACTTTCCATCCCATGCGTACGCAGCATGGACTCCAGCGTCGCATGGCTGTGTGTGTGCGGCGGGCCGATACATCGCTGAGCTTCATCCCCAGCTGCTTCGGAATCAGTTTGAACACATGAGAAGTGAAACTAGAACCCTGATCACTCTGGGTCAGACGTGGAATACCAGAGGTCCCGGGTTCAAATCCCAGATGAGCCCCCTGGTTCAGGCGGAGGCGGACACAACAGAAAGGAGACAAAACCGTGTTCAGTGTTTATAACAATACTTTATTAACACTACAGTAAAAGGGCCAGAATTCTATTCCTACTAGAAAGGCTGTGAGAGGTCATTTTGACCGTCAGATTCCAACTTCTGTTATCTCTCATGATAAATACTCAATATAGAGAATAATGCGTTTATTGTGTTAGGATATCTTTAAAAAAAACCAAAACAAAATAACACCTGAAGATATGAGGAGGAGGAAGAGAAAACGGACACTTTCATCAGAGACGAGTCATCCAGATAAGCTCCCGGCTGATGCAGGTGAGCTCTGCTCCGCTGTGCTGCTCTGAGGGACAAAAGTTGCCTCTGTAAATATGACTCGAAGACGCTCTCGAGTTTTATTTTTGACAGAGACAGTGATGGTTGCCAGGCAACCTAGACGCAGCTGCCGCCATGCAAAATGTATCAGTTCAACCGCTGCAAAGCCTGTGCGGTCATTTTGACTGCCTGTGGCTGAAATAGGCAAAAAAAAGATCAAATTTTCTTTGCCTTTAGCGCAATTTGTATAAATAAGATTTTAAATGAAAATACAGACATTTTTAGAAAAAGTCAGGAACCAGCAGCACTGTCATTTTTATTTCAACAAAGTTACATGACATACGCTGTAAATGTAAAAATGGTCAAAATGACCGTCATGGCCGTTCCAGTATTAAACCAAATTAAACAGCCAAATGAGATGAGCAGTGCTGTGTGTGTGTGTGTGTGTGTTAGTGCTGAAAAGTGCAAACACAGCGAAGGAACACTGAAAACAAAATCACCGTGTATGGACAGACGCGTGAATGGATGTTGAAGAGACGTCTTGTTTTCGGCAGAGAAGGGCTGCAGGAACAAGCGCCCGGTAATAAAGCAGAGTCGGGTCAGCAGACTCCCCATGTGACAGCGCACCGTCCTGGATTAGCTGCTGTAAGCCTATTAAAGAGGTTTGGACCCGGTGGGCCGGCACAGACTTCACTCCCTGCACACGGCGACGCCGGGAGGCCAGTTTGAAACTGAGAGGCCACAGCGGACGCGTCAGCGTCCCGCTGGAGTGTCCTTACCGAGTGGCTCCGCACAATAAGAGAAATTCCTGAATTATAATGAGAACTTACAGGCGCAGACAATCGAAGAGTGGAAAATTCCAACATTACAAAGACAAAACTTATTTCAGCACTTTGCCTGAACTGTAAACTTGAATGTTTATTTATTCGCGTTGCTGTACTTTGTATTATGATCGATCCCTTTTAAAATCAAATTGATCCTTCATCACCCACGTCCCCTGAATGGAGCATAGTGTAAAAAATTCTTTGGGCCTTGATGGAGGGATATTTAAAAACAACAGATTTTAATGACATTAGAGGGAAAGTTTCAAGTGACTACGAGGAACTTTTAAGTATTTCTGAAACAGTCTCATGATTCCTCTGCTGATTATAAATTTCCTGTAACAGCAAACGAGACCCTCAGTGAAGAGACTGCTGTTTTTATGAAGTTGCTGTTAATGCCTGTGATCAGGTCTGAATCCCCGCAAACTCATACGAAACGTTTTTTTGTTTTTCTTTAAATTTGGTCTTTCTGTGCAATGACAATAACCTAATTCTATTCTATGCCTACAGTTGTACCTTAGCACTTAACATTAATGCAAATGGCTGTGTAACAAAACAAAATACAAACATGTTTTGGTGTTAAGCCAGCAAATATCTTTACCACAGTAGGCGCTCATCACTTCCGCTTTTTGTCCAAAGGGGGCGCTAGAATCAACAAAAAAAGTTTGTGGCAGTCACTTTAATGTGCCGAGGAAAAACGGATTCATTGTGTTGTTTTAAGTATTAAAATCCAAACTTCCACTTTTGAGTGATAAACAAGTTATAACACAAGAATTTAATCCCATGTTAAACAAGAGAGGATGAACTTATCATCCTATTCATGAATTCAAATGTTCACTAAAGTTGGAAGTTGTTGTTTCTCCAAGTCGTTTTGACCTGCATGTTTTGCAGACTGTATTTTGTGTCTTACTGACCACTGCCAAACTATTTTTGGATGAAATTCTCTGGTAAGCTTTTTTCAGCTGGACCTCAGAGTAACGTAACATGAGTTCTTTATTGGTTTTTCTGCAGCGTGATTGGTTCAAACAAAGTGGATCTGAGAAATTAAGTGTCAACTTCCTAAAAAAAAGGACAGCAATAATGTTAATGCAGGAAAGGAAACGAACTGATTCATGGAACAATATTAAATGACATTCTTTTTCATTTTTGGAATAGGGGAACAATATCAAGTTATTTCAAGTCAAAAGGATCAAGTTCAAGTAAAGTCACGAGTCATTGGTGTTAAGAGTTTAAAAACTAAAACTGCCCACCTCCCTCAATAGGACAAAGACTTTTATTTTAGTGATCTATGAAGAATTTCAGTCAGTCAGATCCCAGTAGTGAGACTGTAGTCTTGTTCTGAAGAGAGAAAAAAAGTTTAGAACAAAGTGTTAGGTTGTTGTCTTTGAGTGTGCGCGTGTTTGAAATTACCCAGATATGATTTTCTACGTTCATGCAATTTTGTCTTTGTTGGATGAAAATTGGACTCATCACGATGACTAACTGCTGATCCACAGATATCACCAAAATATTGACTGGAGCAGCTGTAGCTGATATTTTCTTTCACAAACTAAACGCACAATTTCACTTTAAAAAAATAACTTCTCTATAATGATTCAGCCACAGAAAACATTTTCTATTTTGGGCCAACTTGTGTTTCACAGACAAGCATTTCAACAGACATCAGCTGTGTCCCAACTCGAAGCCAGATGCTGAGGAAACAACAGGAAATACTGTTTTGTTGTGACTTTAATTCAGCCGATTACAAACTAAGGACAACAGTTTCAATCAGACAAAACAGAAATTAAACAAAAAGAAGACATTTTAATGATGAGTTCAGATACTGTGGAACGAACATCATGGCTGCAAATCCACCGTCTGCTCACTTCCTCCCGTCCTCCTGTGACTCCATGTAGCCGGCCGGCGGCAGCAGCGGGCTGAAGCGCAGCAGCGGCAGGTCCAAGGCCGGGCAGCGCTCTTTCGCCTGCGGCCAGCCCTCCCTGAAGCCCCGGGCAGGTGGCGGTGGGGGGGGCAACTCAGAGTCAGCCGGGCTGGAGTAGCTGTCGTCATGATGATGGTGGTTGTTGTTGCCGTCAGGAGGAGAGATGCTGCTGCGGCTGTGGCAGCGGACCAGGAACGTCCCCCGGCGGTGACGGTAACACAGCATGCCGGCCGCCGCCAGCAGCATCAGGATGAGAGCGCTGAGCAGGAAGAAAAGCACGTAGACGCCTTTCGTCTCTGCAGACAGGCCAGAGCTGCAACCTGCAGGCAAACAACAGACAGTGAGCAGCTGTTCACCTCTGGACTGTGGTGTCCGATTCAGCTTTACCCTCGGAAGCCCAAGCAGTTTTTGGCTGTTTCTTTGCCTCTGTCACATTTTTACTCACTGTGCTCTAATTTTTTTTACTGCAATATAAAGTCCTGCACTTCTATGGATTCAGGACAGCCATGGCCGGAGAAAGAGGAAACTCAACAATGTCTCCTGTGCAGTGTTACAAAGTTATAATACTCTGAATCGCTAAAAAAGAAAAATCCAATATTAAATTTCTCAGATTTTTTAAATTTACAAAAATTGGAAAATAAGAAATCAGCATATACAACATATTTTGGGTGCCCTCTAGTCTGAGGAACATAGGAAAAATATTTTGGCGGCTCTACATACATGCAGGAGTAATTCTGCAGTCTGTGTTCACGCTGCTCAAGGCATCCTGCCAGGCAGCACTCAGGGTTAACTACGCTCATACATTACAGAGAGGCGAAGGGAGGGCCTGTCTGAATCCTTCATGGCTTCTTGAGAGCAAAAAGGAACACAGAATTTTTGTTTTTTACAGAATGTAGACGGCGCTAATGGTTTGTTTTTGGCAGATTTATAAAGAGGATGAGGGATAAAGCAAATCTGATCAAAAGTCAGTTTTAAGTTAGATCTGTATTTGGATTTGATAATGTGTCTGACGTCACACATGAGATGTTCAATGACTATTGGAAACTTAAAAATCTAACAATTTTAACAACATTTTTTAAAGTTTTTGGCTATTACAAGTGGTGTGTTTATGGCAACTTTAAAAAGGGGGGGGGGGTTTGGGCCCATCAGTGGGCCATGGGATATTAAGGCCCTGTCACAAATGTGTCGAAGACGTCTTCTACTCACCTCATTTCTTCTTCGTGTATTAATTAAACGGAGCATGTTGATAACAGCCCATGCATCTGGTAACACGACATTGTGGAAATCTACAGCCCCCTCGCTGTCGTGCTACGTATATGCCGCTGTGGCTGCTGCTGATGTAACGGGTGGTGTCCCAGTAACCAGGTAAAGATTTCATTCTTCCCCTTCTCACTACGTGGTGAAGTGACACTACTTTTTGGAGGGCACTCCAAAGTAAGGGGTAGTGGCTCTTGGGGGGATTTGGGATTCAGCATAAGTCAGTGTTGCAGACGGCTCATTGAAGCGTGCGTACCTGCAGCCTTCACATCCACACAGACGGTTCCTCCTGATCCCAGGCGGGACTTGTCCTGGAAGCCCGGCCTGCAGCGGCACGAGTACGAGCCGAACAGGTTCACACAGTCTGCATTAACGTCACACAGCACCAGCTGGGTCCCGCACTCATTTACATCTGAAACACACACGGGCAGTCAGCTCATGCTTATCAAGTTTACTGACTTCATGTTTTACCCTCATCCACTGGGGTGCAGCTTCTTCTGTGTGCTGTCTGACTGTTAGCTGAAAGAAAAAGTCTGTGCAAGTCTTTGCACTCAAGATGGGAGTCGAGTCCAAATTAAAAACGGACCAAACCGTTGGCGAGTCTTGTGTCATGCTGTACCTGCCGTGGACAGAGAGGTGATGACGGCTCTCCCGTGGGTCCCTCTGACGCTGACGTCTGTGGCGATGAGGCCCTGCAGGGCCGAGTGAACGGCCCTGTGAACCTGCAGACCTCCGGGCCTCTGTTTAATCTGCAGCCAGAGGATGTACAGCACTCCTGCACTCAACCTGCACACGCGTGCACACACACAACCAGGATGTGTGATTGAAAATAATTTCCAAATTTCGTAACAATATTGATTGTTGTGGGTTTAAAGAATGTTTATAAACCTTATTTATTTTTAAATAATTGCAGCTCTCTTTGTCTTTATCTTATCTCGGTTACCTTTTAATTCTCTTGGAGGACATGGACAGCGGCGTGTGCAGAGCCTCCAGCTGCTCATTGATCTGCAGAAACACGATGACATCTTTCAGTATCACTGATGCTCGTTTATCTCTAATTATCACACCAATGACTCCATATTCCATTCATTGATGCCACTGCTTTGTTCTCATCTGCATACCAAAGTCTTTACCGACAGCAGCATCGACCTGGCCAGGTTGTCCCACGACTCCTCCAAGTCCTGACTGAAAATCACTTCAACAGCCACTTCAAACAGGTGATCTGCAGGGTCCGCAGTCATGACCGTAACGTCAAATCATCAGAACAAGCAACAACGGCACAGTCGTAATAATCGTCAATGCTACCATTGTGTGGGCTAATAAATCTGCTGGTAGCTGACAAATCCACCCTACATTTTAATCACAGTTAAGCGTGAATTGCATTTATTTTTGTTGTGTTCCTAGGAAAATATGTGTATAACCTGTAAGATTTTTAACTACATAAGTCACTCTGTCTGCTGGTCCACAAAAATCCCCCACTCTTTGGCAGCCACAGTTTCCCCCTCGAAGGAAGCTGAAATTTGGCATGATCCGTGCATGTGTGTGTATGTGTGTGTGAGAGAGAAGGTGTGCGTTTGTGTTCACAGCTGAAATGGGGCGTGACTGTGGGAGTGGCCTTTTGCAAAAAGGTGCAATGCATTCACAGACTTGCACAGGATTTAGTGGAGAGGTTGGTCATGAACCAAACAACAGCTGATTGACTGATTGGGCCAACTGGCAGAAAGGGGGCGTGTCAGTGGGAGGGGCCTGTAACAAAAGGGCCATAATTTCTAATGCAACATGGCCAAACTTTGTAGAAACACACACACACACACACCTTGCGTTCCAACACCCATACTACCGTACTATTCAGTATGCCAGACAAAAATTTAGTATGTCCTAGTATGTAGTATGTGAAATGCAGTATGCCAGAAGTACCAGGATGTTGTACTACATTTGGTCAGATTTTGCAGTAATCAAGCCAGCATGCTTTTCTAGCCATTCTGACCCACAATTCTCTGCGCAGTGGAAAATATGTCACATATAAACAGAGCTGAGACAGATGAGTGACAGAATGAGAAGCGCCGCAATGACAGATGACAGCACATTTAAGTGTAAGTATAAGTTTTGCGCCTTCTATGTACAATTAATACACTATTGCTGCGCAATGCAAAGTGAAAAATTTCGTTATTCACATTGAACACAATGGACACATTTCCTTTGTGTTTTGAAGTTGTACATAATCAGTGCAGAACTCACCACCAGGAAGATGTGGAATTTCAGAATGATTTCTGATGCTGACTACAAGAGAAAAAACACAAAGTCAAACAGATTAAAGGCGATCATTGATGTGGATTTTCCAAAGCTGACATAAAATCAACAGCATCGTTTCTCGGTTAAAAAAAAAAAACGTCAAGACGGATCAAAATGTCAAACAGGCTCATCAGCTCCTCATGAAACTTGTCAAAAGGATCACGTCAAAAAAAGTTTGCAAACTGTCACATTTTCTTGTCTTTTACACAGTGTTCAACTGTCCTGGAGGATGTTAAAATGACCAATGTTTGTTTTTCCTTTTATGAAATAATATGTATTTTTAGAAAAGGACCTAAGGAGCTGTTGTGTTGCCCATGTTTTAACCAGTTTTGTGTTTCTGTATCCACCTTACCCATGCTAAAATGCATGCTAACCTTATTAATCCAGTTTGTGAGACTTTTTGTTGAGGTTTTATAATCTTTCAAAAGAAAAATGAGAGTGAAATGCATTTGAATCAACCCGACCTTAACACTAAAAGCTTTCTCTTCAAAGGACATCTTGTTTAACGTTGCAGTAGATAACTTCTGCAAAGATGCGAGTCAGAGCACGGTGAGCTAATCAGCTCGTATTGACGTCACCTGCTGTTGCTGAGAAGTGCAGCATAGACCGACCAATCAGGACAGAGAGTACAGAGAGTGCAACTGTTTTCTAATTTTTCCCTGAAACCCTCGTCCCGGTGACAAAGAAAATCTCATGGTAAAAACAGGACTTATTGGAGACCAATTTAGCAGCAAATGGTGTCATTTTACAACAACTGTTACACTGTTTGATCAGGTTATACATCATATGACAAAGTTAATCAAAAAGTTGTCTAGTTTCGCTTTAAGTTATAAGATTCAAATTCACATTTATGTGAACATGTTATCGGGTATAAATGTACTCACGGTGCCCTCTGTGGTCTGACAGCGGCTCCACCATGTTGGGCTGAGGATGACTCTGCTCGGTCTCCTCTGGCTCTGCTGTTGGTTCTGGCTCTGGTTCTTCAGTGGAGGAAGGAAGCTGATGTGAGGCCTCGCTGATCTCTGTTGTGTGTGGTGTGCTCTCACCAGCAGCAGACTCCTCTTCCTCCTTCTCCTCCTCCTCTGACAGGCTGTGTGTGCTGCCCTTATCCTCTGCATCAGCAGCTTCCTCCTCATAGCTTGAGGCGTCCTCCACATTCCTTCGCACTGCAGTTTGGGAGCTCTTGGAGGGTTTGATCCTGTGGCTCCGATCATCGTGCTGCTGCTCTGGTGACGCCGGATGGACCGCTGGGTCAGACACCCCATCTCTTTCCGATCGAGAGGTGGATGCTGGCGCAGTGGGGACGTCTGTGAACGTGTAGACGTTGCTGTCGTTCTCCCAAACTGGATGTTGGTTTTCATCCTCCTGAGTGAAGACAGAGCATGAAAATGTTTAAAAACATTGCTAACAGTGAAGAAGAAAAAGCAGATAAAAAGAACCCCCGTGTCTGGGACAGTGCTAAAATCTCAGTTTCCAGCAGCAGCAGGCAGGAAGATGTTTTCACAAAGCTCCGATAAACAGCTGTGTGCAGCTGGAAACTGGAGGAGACAGAGAGTGAACTCAAGTCAGGGCGCTGAGAGGAAACTGCAGGCTTGAGCTGATAAAAGTTCTTCCCCAACAGCAAATCTCTGCACAGTTTGTCGCTGTGAACGGCACCTTTCATATTACACGCAGTCATCTTATATCATATGAAGATATGCTCAGTTTGGCGAGTGCAGCATCGGCTCTGCTGAAGATGATGGTTTGATTCAAACTGCAGTTTCTGCGTCTCCTCACCTCAGCGTCTGAGTCCGCCTCAGGCTCCCAGGGCAGCTCGGCCGTCATGGCCAAATGTTGATCATAATAATCATACATGAGATCAGAATTTACTGCTGACGGATGCTGCGGCATATCCAACTCGATCTGTTCACTGTTCATAACTGCTTCATATTCATCCAAATCCAAGAGTCCAGGAGATGCTTCTGACTTCCTGTTCCTCTCTGTGAATCCTTCCTGTGGATTGTAAACCACCGGTGGTCCAAACACCTGGTAGCGGCCGTAAAAGCCCCTGTAAGGTGGGCTGGGCCAGCCGCCAATCAGCAGCACCACAGACACCGTGTTGGTGGAGGAAGTGTACTTTGCCTCTCGCCAGCACTTCCGCAGGAGCTTGTGATCCCTGTGACTTCCCGTGGGCTCCTCCACATGCACCTGGTCCTGTTTCAGGTGGCAGACGTCATTCGGAGTCTGGTCCTCCAGGTGGAGCTGGATCCTTTTCCCAGGATCCACCTGGATGGTCCAGTTGCACCACAGAGGCGGGTTGGAGCAGAGGTAGTCCGGCGAGAAGAACTCGCCGCTGACATCCCGCAGCAGCTGGTGGCAGCTCCGCATGACAAAGAAAGGACCTTGACTGTCTCCATGTCCGTCTGAGGAGGAAACAGAGCGACTTCAGAGAAACATACCAGAGCTGTTCCAGTTTCAACTCATGGTAGAAACAAGTGGTGTGTGTTGTACAGTTCCAGTAGTTTCCAAAAGCATCTTTAATGTTTAGGCTCATTTTTAATCGTCCAGGGGCTCACTGGACTCATTTAGCAAAATTTAAAACTGTTTATTTATTAACAGTCAAAGTTAAAGCTGCAGAATGTACAGAACGAGAGATCATGGCGATCATTTTAACTTCGAAATTCATTGTTAATTTTACAGAAAATACTTCAGTTATGTCAATTTAAATAGAGGGCTTGAAATTGTTTGTTTATTCTACATTTTCTTCACCTGTTTGAAACTTTTTTTCCCCCCACATTTGAATTTTTTTGGTATTATATTTATGCTACAATTTTGATTCATATTATTATGTTTAGAAACTAAATATTTGTGTTCAAAAATTGCAATCACTTATTTTTTGTAATTAATTGTTCTGATAAAAACTGGGAAATTCTCATGACAAACATTTGAGTCTTTTGGTCTTGCGTACATAGCTTTTTATTTATTTTTTTATTTAAATTTAATTGCTTTTGAGGTTTATGTCCCAAGAAAAAAATATTAGATGCTTTTCTAAAAAATATATAAAACCATTTTTAAACTTGGGCACAGGAAATCTGCTCACAGTCTTTATGAGGCTTTGCAGGGTTTTGTTTGTTTGTTTGTTTATTAGTTTTTAATGCCAGAGAGGATGAGTGAAGCCACACATTCATAATTAAAATCCCAGGAAAAACTACTAAAGCCGAGTCTCACCTTGAGGCTTGTTGACTTCCTCTCTGTTCACCTGCAAACACACAAAAGCAACACACAGAACAATGTTTCACTAATTTTAAAGTATCAACACTGAACAAGCTGATTTCTTAAAGAGGATGGCAGCTCACCTGTGAGTCACAGAGTTTCCAAAATAAACCAAATATAATCAGAAATATGAGCAGCGCACTCTTAAAGCCACAGCTCTTCCTTTGTGGCATTTT
>JAQLOL010000019.1:11631953-11645626 GCA_029783665.1 Naso thynnoides
ATTTACATTGTATTCTACTGTATTTTACATTTCGTCTTACTGTTGGGTTGATTTAGTTTTATCTTACTCTCTTTCCCTTAGTACAAATTCTACCATTGTGCTGCTGCTCTTGTTAAGCTGCTGTGTCTTGAATATCCCCCATGGGGGATAAATGAAGGCTTATCTTATCTTATCTTATTTTAAGAGTTGTTGTTGTGTTGCGAGTCTTTTGCATCAAGCTAGTTTCTGTAAGAACATCCTGCATCAATACTATACTGCAACAGGACTCAGGAGAAGAACGAGTTGTGGACCAAACTGCAGCTTCTGAGGCTGCAATTCACGATTCCTTTCACCATCAAAACATTTTCAAAATCACTTTCTCAAAAATCTGTCAAAAATGATTTTAAAAAATTTGTTCAGGACCAGAAAGGTGACACAAATCTCTTATTTTCTAAAAACAAAAACCTGAAATCTAAAGATATTTCATTTTCACCGCTATAAAACAAAAAAACCTTAACCCTGGAACAAAAAGAATGTATTTGCATCAGGTTCATTCGTTACATTACTGTTTTCTGAATCCTGGAATTTGTAAAATGTGGTTACAACAAGAGATTAAGTTTTATTTGTGTTATGACAACCTTTGACCCTCCAACCAAAGCTTTGCATGTCAATACACACTGTCCTCAACTTCTACAGCCCCGCCCCCCTATAGCCTGCATGCACTTATGCCTGAGCCGGAGATGGCAGGCAGCATTAGGACATTAGCCTATACGGAATTACGGCGTCATCACTGGCCTTGCCAATCAAAAAAAAAAAAACAACAACTCCCAAATAAATTACAAATGAGGACTGGGGGAAGACATCCAGAGCTGCTGGCTGTTACAGAAAGAAAAGTACAAGCACAGCCAAGCTCCTTCTTCATGTCAGAGAATGACAACATTTAGCTGAACTGTCCTGCAGTGACGTTGGTTCACGTTTGTAAATTTCAGAAATCGGTCTGACCTCTCCCATTGCTTCACCAAATCTTCCGCGGGAGGTTCAGACATCTGCTGAAGAGTTTCAGAGAGGAAAACCGGCTGACAGAAGTAACGTGAACACCAGCGCGGTTGCCGTTTCCCTGTTTTGCTTCCGTGTCCCAACGTCACTGAGAGGGCGGAGCGTGCGTCTCGCGTCATTGTGGCGTTATGCGGGTAAATTCTGCCATCTAGTGGCCTAGAGACGCAAGGAAAGGATGCAGGTGAGGGGAACGCGATTAAAGAGGATTGGGGTGTACAGTTGGAGCTAGAGTTTGGAGCGGTGCAACATATGGGTGAAGAAATACGAAAAAACGGAGAGAAAAAACAGGAGGTAATTAATAAATAGGAAAAAATTAAAGGGCAACTAACCTTAAGAGCAGCTAAAAAAAAAAAAGCCTCATAACTGTTACAGTAGACTTTGTGAGCCACTGAATGATGGCTCTCATTATTTTGGTTGTTTGGGGAGCAGGCGCTCGCCACTTCCGGGATGGGCGGGACGTTGTCGCCCTCTAGCGTCCGGAACACACAGCAGACATTCAGATTCATGTTCCTGTCTTTCCAGAATGGGGGGTGGGGTGATTAAATTTATGAATGAATGACTGAATGAATATAAACAGCGTCAAAAGTTCGCTCCACCTCCATCAGCTACAAAAATGCTAATATATCAGTAACCGCTAATAGTACATTTATGTAATATACAATAGTACATTATTTAATACTGATTCGGAATGCACTCAGGTTTTCTCATGTTTATGTACATTTTGTTGCGTAAAAACTGAAGGCTCTCACTTACACTGTGTCAGTTTTTTTCCCTAATTTATTCTCCTGTGTATTTTATGGCTCAGAGTCCGCTAGTAAAGATTTGACTTATTTTACACTGTGGTGTTTCTTCACTTAAGATCTAAATGCTGACTCTGAATATCAAAGTAGCACAACATGTGAACATATGCAACTTAAATGTAAAATATATGCAGGGCAAGATAATGCTAACCATGCTAATAAAGCCATAAAAATGTACATGTAGTATGAGTGCCAACAATATAACACAAAGTTGTGGTATCAAGTTTGGCATGAATGGATATGGCTTGCACTGGGTGACCAGAAAAACAACAACAACAAAAAAGGAATAGAACGTTTATTTTCTATTAGCTTTCATGGTGTGTCCAGGGTTGCTCAGATTTTTATGTTGTTGTCATGTGCACTCATGTTGCTTCTTTCAGACTGCACTGTGGTGTTGCACTGTTCAACATCATATTGAACTGTGCTTTTCATAATATTATGATGCCTGATGCGCTCACAGAATTAGAGAAATAATGCAAACAGTATAATGAAATATTAATTTATGTCATGGTTTTTTGCAGCTTAGTAGTGTGGATCTAGGTGAGGTTGAGCTAACACAATTAATTCAGAATCTTGCTGATAGTTTTATAATAAACACAAGCTGGGGACATTTCATGAGTATCCAAGCACAGCTGCTGCTCCTTCAGACGTGCACAGATGGATCTGACACTAGAATTTCTTTTACAAAACACACATAATGTCTCCACACGGACACATTTATTCACTCATTCATAGTGCATTAAAAGGCACTGCACTTGGCAAGCTAAGTGTCCATCATCCTTTGCAGCAAATGCAGCTATTTGTCATTGTCTCCACTCGCAGCGTCACTGCTGAAGGACTTGATGAAGTTGTAGATCCTCGTGCTGTATGGGACAAAGTCTTTCTTGTAGATGATGATAGTTTTGGAGTGAGCAGTTTGGTAGACGACTTGATTTGGATTCTCTGTCTCCTGTGCCTCTTCTTTTTTTCTCACTAAGTCTGTGGGGAAACATGAGGGGTATCATAATAAAATAACTGTGGAAGTTAACCATGTGCAGCAGCAGCTGATGTTGAAAAGAAATTCGCTGTTTGTGTCACTGATGTTTTTATTATTATTTATTGAAATACACATTTCAGTTAGCTTTAGGGCCAGATGATAGATGGGCTGAAAATTATGTTGCAGTATTTTAGGCTATAACTCATTACACAATGTACACCTTGATATTTTTAATCTCCTCAAAAGCACTTCATCATTGCAAGAACTGAGAGACACAATTGAACATTACAGTTTTTTTTTAAACCAAACTCCCTCGCTGAAGTTACAAAACTGAATGGATGACTGAGTACAAAAAACATGAACACAATTCTATCTTTGATCAATAATTAATAGTAGGGATGCACAATATTATGGGCACACTATCAGTATCGGCCGATATTGGCTTTAAAATTAAATATTGCGCCTGCATTTGTTGGTGGGGTTATAATAATACTGTGCGTAAATTCTACAACAGCAGAGACTTGATGATCTCTGCAGTCAGGTGTGGGGGGGAAATTATACATATATATTGGTAATGGTATCATCGTCCAAGTGAGTTGTAAAATATCGGCATATCAGATATCACCAATATATATATATAATAATAATAATAATAATAATAATAATAATAATAATGATTATTGTTTTTAAAAATCCAATACTGATCATCCCTAATTATTAGTAATGTAGATATAGACTAATGATTAAGTGGGTAAAGGCAAGTATTAAAACAAGTAGAACTGTCTAATAAGTTGAGAGATAACATTACTTTACTGAAACGCAGCCTTTAAAATGAGAGAAAAATCACAATTTAATCCATATCACAATATCATTAAACCCTGATAACGATCTAATATTTTTATATTGCCAGCCCTTGTTAGCTTAATCCAGCTTGTGTTGGAATAATGATGCAAAGCTGCGTAAAATATTAAACGATGACAGAGAGATGATAAAACTGGACTCATAAAAACACACATTAAGTTTTATCAGGAAGATGACATGGGACTTGAAAAATGACGAGTCCTGCCTGCAAGCATCTCAGAAAAACCACACAGATGAATTACTGATCCAACTTGTGTGTGTATGTTCCATTTTGTGGCTGTGTTTGTGTCACTCACCTGGCGTGTCCTCGTAACGACCTGTGTACTTGAAGAAAGCGTAGGAGCCGATCATGGTCCAGATGCCCAGAGCGTAAACTGCAGACACTCTGGTGTTCCACTTAACCAGATCTTTCAACGTCATCACTGCAAGCTGCGCTGCTGACCACGTTTGTCTCTTAACACAAAGGCGCTTCGGTCAGATCTGCATAGCTCCTAGCTAGCTAATACAACCTGTGCGCCGCCATGACAGGTTTTTCTTCTTCTTCTGTGGATTTTAAGGGCGGTTTGCATCCAGGATGTCGCGCTACCGCCATCTACTGGGCCAACACAACTCCTACAGTAGCCAGACTATCAGTCAGATTCTGCCATTGATAGAAAACAGAAGGAAATAAATAAAATAAAACAGAAAAATAAGTTAAGGGCAAGGGCTTTTCTTTTAAATCATATTATACAATTGTATTCTGAAGTTTCATTGCATTCTTTTTTGTCACGAGATTATGAGCTTTCAATTTAAAAAAAAAGAGAGAAAGAGAAGAAATTCGTTACAAAATACAAAATCGAGATTTCACTGTCATTTACTGTAATTTGTGAATATGAAATGTTATACTTATAATATTATTAATGAGGAAGTCATCTTCTTTTATGTCCATTGAAAGTCTAAATATAACATCCTTTGGTGAGAAGTCCTGCAGATCGAAAATCTTTGAGTGAAGCCAGTCATGTATATCATGCCAAAGGGTTTTAGAATATGCCTTCGAAAAATAAATGATCTGTGGTTTCACATTCATCACAAAATATACAATTATTAGTTTCAATTTCAAGTCACTGTCACAACAAATCACTGGATGGGTATACACCATTTAAGTTTTTAAGATGGAGTTCTTTTGCTTTTGGAGTAACTGGGAATTTTTAATATGTGGTTTGTAACAGGGCAATAATATTTTCAGGGTGAAACTGTGAAATTGAAGATACCAAGGGGTGTTTAAACATTTTTCTGTTGGTTTTGTTTCGAATTTTGACCTCATCAAAGTTGTGGGAGATGAGAGCTGGTACTGATAGGAGTAAGATTAGTTAAAATACCTTTTATTGAGTTCAAAACAGATGTGGGGATGGCTTTAGTAATAGATTTAAATGTAGTACAGTGCAAACTAAGTCATATTTAAGGGAAAAGTTCTCATATGATAACTAATCACCACTGCTCTCAGCTAAGTGAATCACAGAGCGGATATCTTTTTACATCCAGTTCTTGTTGAACAACTTGTTTATGACTGTGATATTGCGATTATTCCATATTGGTCTACTGTGCAGAGTAAAATTGTGATTATACAAAAGTTTCCAAAATAAAAGTAACTGCTGGTGAAAACTGGATATTTTAATGAATGCATTAACCAACACATGCTCTGCAGTTTCTTGTTTTTGGCAATTATTACACAACCCCGTTGGCTGTTTCCCTATGATGCACAGTGCACTATTCAGATTAGTGTAAAGTATTCTCAATCTGGTGATGGATATCTCCTCTTTCCTACATCCTCATCCTCTCCTCACAGTACCAACACTGTTGTGAATGCTGTAGAAGTGCCTTCCCTGTGTCTCTTGATGCCACTTTTTATTGATTTTTTTTCCACACCACACTCTTTCCTTCTGCTCTTGATAGTTTATTCACTGTGTCCACATTTTCTCTCCTCACAGCTTGCTTGGCTAGCTTGTCCTTCCTCTCTTTCCCATTAATCCCTATATGAGCAGGAACCTGCGTAAATATAATATTAATGCCTTGCCTTCTTATTTCTGCATGTGCTGTCATGATTTCATAATTTAAATCCTGTCAGCTACTAGATATGCCTGATCTGAGGCTGTGCAGGGCAGATACAGAATCACAAACCAGGACTTTGTTTGGTTTGTATATTCGTTCATTTATTCATTCATTGGATGAATGAACAAATAAATTAATGCACATCTGCAACCTGGGATTACAATACAGTGTTCTCCTTCTTCTTCTTGGTATTTCATGTGGTTTGTAAACAAGGTTTTGGTGCATTATCACCATCAACTGGTGTGTAGTGTGGATCAGGAACATTGAATGTTATATGAGTGTTATGTTTGGCTATATTCTCTCAGTCAAATTCATTCTCCTAATATATCAAAGCAAAAATTTACAACCAAGGTGTGAAATACAGGGGTCACAGGGGGTTTGAGACCCCCTAACGGACAGGTCAGACCCCTTGAAATTCTCAACTGCAAAATTCTGGGAGGTCTCAAGAAAAAGCTCTTTAAAAAATGACTTTACTTGCAGCTGTCGATAAAAATGTCTTTAAAAGGCATATGTTGTCCAGAATTCATTATTTAATTTAAATAGTAACACTTATATTCATGAACATGAATACGTTGTTGTGGTGTTGCCTTGGTAACCTGGTTGTTTCTGGTAATGCTGCTTTCCATTGGGTGGCACCGCTGCAAAAGTTTGCACCCTCCACATTCCACCTGTCTGCAAAGCGGTGGATTTTTTTCTGTGTCAATATTGGCTCACTCGTAGACTAAGTGTAGCAAAATGAAAACAAAGCTCCTCACTAACCAGCTTTGGATTTACTTCTAAAAAGCTTAACCGAGGAACCAAAATGTAAGGGAGGTTTGGCTGCAGCAGCTAACATTTGTGTAAATCTGTAGCCTATTATTTGTAAGACTTCAGTTTAACACTGTAGCACTTGTTAGGGGGAAACCCCTGGGGCCTAACCCAGGGCCACCGGGCTTTTACACTATGCACTGTTTACAATACTTGTCTATAAAATGCCTTTGTAAATGATCACATCCAGCTTAATCTTAATTTATTTCACTCAGTCTCAGTTTCCTTCTGTCAACCTCATATCCTTTACAGTGAATATATAACATGCTCTACTGTTTCCTGGAAAAAAAAAAACAGTTTCCTGCAGGATGTTTTCCGATTTAAATAACATGTAATTTAACCCTGTGTGCCCAAAACATACTCTTGATATTATTGTTTCCTCTTCCCTTGTTCTTCCAACACTTCTCTCTCCATCCACTTTCAACTTAATGTTGTAGAACTACCTTGTTCTTTCCTCCTTCCACTGTTTTTGCCACCTTTCCTCCATTTTATGTTTGATAGAGGTCTTGACTTTCATTTTACTGTACGGTAGCTACTGTAATAGCGATGGTATTTTTCTGTGTGGTTTCTTTTGCACATCTGTATGCAGTATCAGTGCCTTTTATCCCAGTACATGCTGGTATCCATATCAATATTACTGTCAGTCCCATCATTTGTAGTCTGTGCATTCAGTCTCTATCAAGGTGTCCGGTCGACTGTCTGAGTAGTTGTGTTAAATACTGATTAAGGATGAACTGGAGTCTGAACCTATTATTGCTCTTTGTGATCTCACACCTTCAGTGCATTGTAATGCTGGTAAGACTGCCTTCTTTTCACTTGTGTGTTCTGATAAACCATCATTAAGTCATTTACTGCTCTTGATGTGGAATTCTGAAACTGTCAATGCCACAATTATTTTATTTATAAGGTTCTTTGATGTGTCTGTATAAATTTGAACAAGTCTGCAGTAGTTAGCTCAAATGCATCTGTATGGTTTGGTGACTTAAAATTCACTTATTATTTTCTTTTATTTCAAACAATTTTAAAGGTGGAGTCAGTAGGAGTTTCTAAAAAAATAAGATATAGACTTATACTAAACTAATGCCGTTCAATCATCACTTCTGGGCCTCTATAAATGTGTGGCAGTGACTGTGTACAGAGACAATCTGCCCTCTGCCTGTATTTCAATGTTTTGCTTGTCTCGGGAGCTGCTCGGGACGAGTCTGAGTTGGGAGGGGCTGCATTTCCCCCGGCCAACGACAGCGTAGGGGAGGTTGAGAGTACAGCTACTGGCGCTGTTCAGGGAGTGAATATCTGTCAGTCCTGAGGATGTGTAACAAGTTTCCCCCTGCGTTCCCCATCATCACTCCCACTGCCACACACACCTGCATGTACACGGCAGAGGTGGCAAAAGTACACATATTTGTTGTGTGAAAAAATAAAAAGAAAGACTGGTAAAAGTACAAGTATTGACTCAACACCTTTAATCAAGTAAAAGTAATAAAGTACAGGTTCTGATATTCAAAGTATCAAGGTAAAAAGATTTCCTCTGAAGGATATTTCTGGAGGCCATTTCCGTGGAAAGCTAAATGAACAACATGTCATATTAATATAATGCAAAGACTATTAATATTTAAAGGTAGAATCAGCAGGATTTGTCCGAGCTGTTCCTAAACGCACCAGAAAATGAGCTGATTGTTGAGTTTTATTCCCAGAATGTCAACTAGCAACATTTTGTGTTGTTAAGGCGTCCTGAGCACAGCCACAAAGGCAAAACCATTATAATCTATTAAGATCATCTTGTGTTTGGAGTCTGTCTGTCCTGTGGCAATCACATATCTCTAAAAAAATATATACCTTTCAGGAGCACAGAAAATAGACCCTGCTTTTAGCTTTAATATCCCAGCTGATCCAAGACACTTTTTAAAAAAAAGTTCATGTTTGCCCTTTATTAAGAATACTCCAAATCAGACTTTGGAGCAACCATTCACCAAATATGTACTTTTATAGCTTGTGGAAAAGAAAACAACAGACAAATAAAGACAACTTGCAAACACTGTTAATACATTTGAATTCAGTTATCTGGACTTGTGGATGTGATATAATTACAAGAGCTGAACAAAACAAATTCAACAGTGCAAAAAGGCATCGAAGATGAATGCAGATGGTCACTGGCAATTCAGCTCAGGATTAATAATCCAACGCCAGATCATCAGCATCTCCTGCGGCGTTCGGCTGTGAACCAGCATCAAGCTCCTGTAGATGCAGGGGTTGTCCCTGTCCTTTTTATTAATGTCAAAAGTCCTGAAGCCGCTATGCTTCTCAGGAGTCAGGCCCAGCTTTTTTAGACACATCCCTGTGTAGACATCGTCAATGGGATACAAGGCTACCTGTGTGGATATGTTGTAAAGGCGCAGCGCCAGTTCCCCAGAGTACAGATACCCTCCACCTCCTGCATAAGGGGGGTACGGCCCAACAAACACACTCTGTGGGATAAAGTACTTGAGTTTCTGGTCTCGGTGTGGTCCGGCATTACTGATGACATCACCTATGAACAAATCCTTGGCCTTGTTCCCTGAAAAACCTTTCAGGAGCTCAATAACTTGTAAAGTGTTGACAAAGACATCATCATCACCCTTGAGGATGTACTGGGTGTGGGGACAGTTTTGGCTAAACCACTCCAGGAAGAGGACCTCTTTCAGGGTGAGGTTGAAGAAGGTGTCCCTGTAGTCCCACTGGAGGAGGTCTTTATAAAGCTTCGCCTCGTGGACCAGCAGCTTCTGCAGGTCTGGGAAGTGGTCCACGGACAAAGTGTTTCCTAGCAGGAACACCGTTGCCACGGTCCGATTGGCAAAGACGCCCGCATGTCCCCATGTTTCACGAATTGCCTGCCTCCGATCAAAATGTGGGATAAGTGACTTGACCACCAGCAGCAGGAAGGGTTTTTCATCACAGATATGCGGCTGATCTATAAGCATTGGGTACGTCCTGCACCGCATGTGCAAAAGAAAATCCTGGAAGCGCTGCGGCAGCAAGTTGTAGTCTGAGATTTGCAGGGGTACTCTGTAGTCAGGTTCACAAGGGTTGAGTGGACCAGTGTCATTCAGTAAATCTGACAGCTCAACTGGAGAGCCATTGGAGAGCACGGAGCTGACAATGGGGTTGTTAACGAAGTCCAGGAGCTGCTGTTCCTTGTTCCAGAAGGATTTGCTCAGCGGCTCTAGGTGCCAAAACTTCTTGGATGGGATTTTAACCTTCTGGTCGCCACTTTTGCTATGCCCGAAGTTCCATGACATGCCCATTAAAAGGCAGATGAAGATGTTGAGCATCATTGCCACGCAGAACAAACTGATTTTTTTTCTGGGCATAGGCATGTTAGCTCCACTCTGCATCTAAACAAAGTACAAACAAAACAAATAAAATCACTAAAAATCAACAAATAAACATGTTCAAAATTTGTAATATCATGGCCTCAGCAGGCAGACTTACAACAGAGCCAGAATATTAAGCAGCATTTGGAAACATATGGTGACTCTGCAGCCTTTAGTAAGAATAAGACTTGAAGAATCTGGTATAGCAGCTCAGTGGGAAGCTTGATTTTCCTGTGTTTGGTTTTAGAGCTTAGACTTGCTGCATACAAGGCTGCATTTTTTTTCTCTAATCCTGCAAAAACAGGCCCATGAACATTTCTCCTCATCCTCTCCTTACTGCCTCCTCTCTCTCTTCAACAATGACACACTGGCATCACATGTGTCCAATTCAGCCATGCACATGACACAAGTTTACTGGCAGCTGTCTTTGTCGTTGTGTAATTACTCACTGCACACAGGGACATGTGCACACACATATTAACAGCCTTGTTTTTTTCAGGATAAGGCTGATACAGCGGCGCACACACACACAAAAAAGTTATTTCATTCTTAGTAAAATGCATGTAGAAAAAAAATACATTGTTACCAGATATACCACTTGGTGTCACTGCTGTCACGTACTGTGGCACTACTAAGTAACATACCTATTTGATTAAGATAAATCAGCTGTCTATCCATTTTCAATTAGCTAAAAACAAAAAGCAAATACAGCTAAGCTTTGCGAGTTCTGGCAGAAAAAAGTTCATCATACCACTCCACTTGAAATAATCCAAAGAATGGGTTTAGGATGCAAACTGCTTCTCACAGGTGCTGCAAGCAACTTTTCACTGAATCTAATGCAATACATGGTGTTGGTTTCCCTATAGTTTGCAATCATACAAAAGCAAATATCTGTATACATTAAAGAAACACATCAAGCACAAAAATGCTAAAATGACCAACGTACTGTATAAACTGATTAACTGCGGATAAACATTGCGACAGCCCTGCAGCAAATCCTCACTACGTTATGTTGAGTTTGTGTTAAAACTTATTACAAAGTTGTTTATTCAACTTTATGATTAAACTGATGTGGTTAATCTGCACTGCATTGTTTCCAACAATCTGTCTACCCTCATCAAAGCTGATCACGCTGGTTTGGGTCTGGGCGACTTGGGATTTTTTTTTTCTTTCTTAAAAACAAGCTACAAATAAGAAAGAAATTACTCACAAAATTTTTTGTTTATATTTTAACGATATAAAGTAACAAAGCAGACTGAATTTGCCTGTAGGGTTCAAGTGCAACTTGCAAACGTTTCTCTAAAAATGAACTGTGTAGCTTCAGAAGAGGGGAAGTTATTTACATTTGCTCCTGAGCCTACAGGGATCTGATAAAACATATTTACATGTAATTGTTCTAACATCATAAATCCAAACGATGCAATTTTGAGGCTACTGGAATCCTAGAAAGAGAAAATCGATTTATTACCCAGCTCTGGGTTTGGTTGTTTTTTTTTTTCCTACTACTTCTCCCTCACATATTACCTGTAATGTTGTGGAGATGACTTGTCAGTTGAGTCCGGCGGACACACAGATGTCTGCAGGCCTCGTACAGGTGAGCTGAATGGTGGAGCGGGATATCTTCAGGGAGAACCAGGCTGTTGTATCTGGAGCCATCTGGAGGAAACCAAGATGACAAATTGACCATAAAGAAACTCAAGAGACTGATCTGAAAAATCTCTCACAAGCACTGGAACTAGTTTGAATCTTGGTTGCTTTAGGTTATAGATCACAAACATTAGTACAGAGAGGCTACCATGAAAGATGATGAACCCCAGACCTTTTCTTTACATGCATTTGAACTGATTCCCTTATGTTTAATGTTTTCTGCAGTAGCAACACATGAGAAATAACTGAGAAAATCTTTCTTGGGCTTTTTGTTCGCTGATCCCTTTTTAATGACTTTTGTTTCGGCTGCTGATCTTCCCCACTCGCTCTGTGTACAGCTTTAGTTGTAGTTTGGCTTTTATACTACCTCAGCTTGATACCTTTTCCACCTCAGCTATGCTCTGCATTCTCTGTATTTGACACAAATCATTTCTAAATATACTAAAAGTAAGCAGAAAACTGAAATAATACATTTCTGGTTGCCCATTTCAGGCAGAAAATCGGTCAGTCCATTTTTCCTTTGAAGAGTGGAGCACCTGTAGTCGAGCAGTGAAGTATTTAGGTAATTTAATCCAGTAAAATGACATTTTTTACACCACACTATTAAAACAGATTGTGCCAAGTAACAAAGATCACTCAGTAAGAGTATACAAGTATAATATAGAAAGTATACTCAAATTATTTGTAAAAAATGACCCAGAAAAAGTTATTGACACAAGCACAAATGTAAAAGCAAGACTTTACTGTTGGAGTTGGTTGAGATCCGTCAAAGCAAAAGAAATAATCTAAGTGAGATTCTTCTATATAAAAGTATGATCATCAAAATAGACCAAAAATATACAGATATATCATTAGGTTATCACTATTCATGTATTAATTTGTTAATCTCATTAATCTCGCAGCTGATAAGCAACTACTAATTACTTCATACTCTGTTGGGAAGCTTTTGAATTCTTTAACTAAGTCTTATCTCAAATGATGCACAGCTTAAAAAAATGTTTCTGTCTTTATTTCAGATTTTTAATCTGAATCTAAAACCAAGTGATGATGAATAAATGTTATGTTACGTTGAAAAAAAGACCTAGACTACTTGTAATGAAGATTTGGAACAATTCACGGTTTTCTACACTTCCTTTAGTTGTCTCTTCCATGCTTTGTATATACATAGGCCTAGGATATATATAAAAAAACTTTTCCAGGGAAATAGCCTACTGATCGCTACATGTGATTATTTGGAGTACATTAGCATAGACATGTTTCTGCCCCTCCTTAAAGTTCAAATTTTCATACCACTCTTGTTACAACACGAATAACTCTCTGATCCGCCCCTGCTGTGCGCGGTGGGCGCACAGGCACACAATCAAATTGCATTTTCTGTTAAAACAAAAACAAAAACAACTTTTCGATCCATTCAGCAAATACAATTTAGGGAGTTGTCTGCAAATTCTCCATTACAGCCATAACAACCCTCCCCATAGAACTGAAAAAATCACTTTATCCTCAGACAACCAAACCTGTCAGATCGGCTTTTGCGTCCCGGTTGTGAAAATAACAGGCGGTCCAGAGCTCATCAACAGGCTGCAGCTTGTTGCACCTGAACTACAACACCTTCCTCATCGCTCAGGCGGCGCGTCTTGGAGAAATGGAAGTGCGCTGATCCTCATCAACATGAAACAACGTGAAACCCGCGACTCCTCGCCAGGCCACAAATGACCGATAAGAAGAGAAAAGTCATGTCCTTTGTTCACTGAGCGGACAAAAGGTATCAAGGTACTGAACAGATAAGCGAGCGTCTCTCCTGCGTGCTGCGCGCGCAACAACTCCTCCCTCAGGTTGAATGGAGTGGGAGGGATGGAGAGGAGTGGATGGGTGGGTGGGGGCAGAAAACTAGTTTTCTGTCTGACAGGCCTTTCTGACAGCTGATAAGTCACTAAGTACAGATAGCCTACTATCACGGAGGAACATGTCACGAATTAGGAGGCAAGAAAACTATGATAATAAATAACGATTTTCTGAGTAACAATCGCGTGTGTTTGAACAAGTTTTTAGGGTAAGACGTTATTTGGATAGTCAGATAGTTCATAGAGTATTTGTAACATTTCAATAATA